>CM053030.1:95540928-95614532 GCA_028564925.1 Lithobates sylvaticus | reverse complement strand
CCGATCTGAATTAGAATCGTTCCTAAAGTTTTGAATTCCTTAGAAAGTGAATAAACACAACAAAATTAAAACAAATTTCAACTAAATTCATTATTATTTCATTCAGAGATTCGGATGTATAAGCAAAAATTTGTCCGAATTAATATTCAACACAAACTAATTTCACATATCTAGTCCTGCCGCACCATCCCTTCTAGATGCCAAAAGGCACATACAAAGCATTGAGATCTTTATGATAACTTTGCTGTACATGGGGTGTCTGTGCACCTGTATTTGGTTATTAATTATGTATATGTAATTAATAACTTAGGTTGTACTGTTTCTTTGACCATTTAAGTGTACTTACAGATGTTGATCTTGGAAACTATCCTACAAGTATTCATCCTGTTTGTGACAAGTACGGAGATGATTTTTCACTATTAATAACATTGTTGTCCTGAAAAAGCAGAAGTTCTGGAAGCAGACGTTGTGAATGTCTAAAGAAGATCATGTACTGTATTATTAAAATCCATCTGAGAAAATTCAGGATGGTTAAAAATGTTAGAATTTTCACTTTAAGAGTATATTGTGTATGTCACTATACTTTTGGAATTGATATTTGTGTAAATAAAAAGAATTGTTGATTTTTGAAATTAATATATGGTACAAGTTTAAGATATTGTATATACATGTTTGTCTTTCATTTTGCATGGGTTGGTCTTTAAAGCCCCAGATTGTTCTCTTTTGTTCTCTTTTGTGTGTATTGCTAAAGCAGAAAGGGTGATCCACATTAAAGGGGTCTGAGAGTTCCACCCAGTCAGAAATGTGGTATAGTAAGGAATCATAAAGTTATGGTCAATCAATCAACTTTCTTCATACAGAACAAGAGCTTAAAGTGCATCTAAACCCCAAAAATAATATAGCGTAACTTACCAATTCTGGGATGGGGTGGCTACATTGGTTTTATTTTTTTTTAAGGTTTTCTTTGCCTTCATTTTCACTTGGTGATCCAGCCAGTAACACACTTCCTGTTTTAGGGTGTCTCCACTTTAAGGAGGAGCAACGGAGACACCCATGGATGGCAGCACTGTCAGGCTGGGTTCACATACAGTGTGGCGCGGCTTGTAGTAGGGGTCTGGTCGTCCCAGTTCGCCATTTCAGGTCAGAATTAGGTCTGAATTTTTAGCTGAATTTGGACCTGAAATGGAGCCAAAGACGCACAGGACTCTTCTGCAGTGCGCTCTGCAGCCGCACCCAGAGATGTGTGAACTGGCTCCATTGAGAGTAGGTCACACTCTACTGTCATGTGAATTGGATGCGGGGAAAACCTTCATCTAATTTGCAATAGTGTGAACCCAGCCTCAATCAGCAGAGAGTAGTGTTAGATGGACTAGCAGATTGAGATGTACTTGGCCAACAAATTAGAACTGAACTCCAGCTAACATTTTTTAAGCAGTTACAAACACCATTTTTTCTCCTTTAAATGGTTTGTTTCAACCCTCTAAGCCCCCGTACACACGGTCGGAAATTCAGACGGAAAATGTCCTATCGGACCATGTTGTCGAAAAATCCGCCCGTGTGTGGGCTTCATCGGACTTTTTCCATTGGAATTTCAGACAGAAAAAATTTGAGATCCTGCTCTCAAATTTTCCGACAACAAAATCCGATCAGACTTTTTCCGATCGTGTGTAGAGAATTCGGACGGACAAAGTGCCACGAATGCGCAGATTCAAATTGCAAGACCAAAGCTATTGGCTACTAGCCTCTACGTAGTTCCGTCGTATGCACTGAACATCACCACGTTCAGAATGATCGGATTTTCCGTCAACTTTGTCCGACCGTGTGTATGCAACACCAGTGTCAGACAAAATCCGTCTGAAAAAATCCGATGGATTTTGTGGTCGGAATTTCCGACCTTGTGTACGGAGGCTAAGAGCTTTTCTGCACAGCTTGTACTGTTAAAAGTTGGAAAATAACAGACTTACTGGCTGGATAACCGGGTTAGAATAAAGGAAAAAAGCCTAAAAATAAAACGAATGCAGCCACCACATCAAAGTATAGCGAGCTTCAATATATTAAATGTTTGCTTTTTTAGATGTGCTTTAATAAAGACATACGGTCACTATCCCACACACTGCATATCAAATGCTGTTGTATACTTGCAAGCAGAGCATATTGAAATGAGCAACAGCTTTATCTCATCAGTTAATCGTGATCTGGCACAGTTACTACTAATAATTTTTCAATTATCAACATTTATGATTTTTTTTTTCTTATTATTTACTAGGACGGTGGATGTTATACAACAGATTGATATTTTTTCTTCTGACAGGGCCCTGCTGAGGTTTCTAATATTTGTTTCTTGATATTTACTGTATGTTTTGTATGTCCTATTTCTTATAATATATTTTGTAATATATTTTGGTATTTAAAGAGTAACTCCACTTTTGTTTAGAAAAAAAAAAAAAATCATTCTCCTCTGGGTGATCTATGTACATTGTATGGGTTTTAACAAAGTTTGTTGCAGATTCCTGCCTTTTGTTGCTCTGAAGAAATAGCTGTTTATTTAGTTATGTCAATGGGCAGAGTGAATCTGAATGGGAGAGACTTTCATTATTATTCAGCTGATGCACTTGCAGGGTTCTAATGAGAAAAGTGTTGGTGTTTGCAACCCTTTATATATGATTAACTCTTTGGGAGTATCCCACCAAAAATGAAATGTTTGTTACAGTGGATGCCTACAATCTGACTTGTATTCTAGTGCAGACTTCAGAGAAAAATCAGTGATCCAATCACAGAAGCAGGAATTTACATTTCCGAGCACCAATGTTGTATGGAACAATTCCAGGCTGCCATATTGCATTGAATTTTACAGAAAATTACAGCATTGCAGACTAAAAAGGGAAGGTAATTTTTAATAACATTAAAGAAGTACAGCCAAAGCTCTTTGGCTGTAGTTCTCCTGTGGATCTCAGGAGTGCTGAAGACCGCTGTCGGCTGACGTCACAGAGCCTGTCCAGGCTCAGGAAGGATCGCGACCATATGGTCAGGATCCGCCCACAGGCCTGGACTGGCAAGCCACCCGCCTCTCCCATCCCCTTCACAGCCCAACGCTCCAGTGAGAAAGATGGGGCAGAGCAGAGAGCTGGTGACTATCAGGGAGCTGTGAGAACTAAGGGATTGGCAGGCTAATGCCGTGTACACACGGTCTGAATTTCCGATGGAAACAGTCCGATGGGAACCTTTCATCGGATTTTCCGACCTTGTGTATGCCCATTGGTCTTTTTCTGTCGGAATTTCCGACGGACTGTGGATTGAGAACCTGTTCTTAATTTTTTCGACGGAAAACCTTTCTATCGGATTTTCCGACGCATGCACGGAAACAATTCGACACATGCTCGGAAGCATTAAACGTCCCTTTTATAGTGCCGTCGAAAGTGTTGTAAAGTGTTGTATGCCGCGGTGTTATTGACCATCGGAATTTGTTGTGACCGTGTGTAGGCAAGGCTGTTTGAGGGAATTCCGATGGGAAAACCATCAGAGCTTTTTCCGACGAGAATTCCGACCGTGTGTACGCGGCATTTGATCACTCGGTTCTCAGTCTTATGCCCCGTATACACGGTCGGAAATTCCGACCACAAAATCCGTCGGATTTTGTCCGACACTGGTGTTGCATACACACGGTCGGACAAAGTTGTCGGAAAATCCGATCATCCTGAACGTGGTGACGTTCGTTGCGTACGGCGGGACTACGTAGAGGCTAGTAGCCAATAGCTTTGGTCTTGTAATGTGATCTGAGCATGCGTGGCACTTTGTCCGTCGGAATTCGCTACACACGATCGGAAAAAGTCTGATAGGACTTTGTTGTCGGAAAATTTGAGAGCAGGAGATAAAGCTTTGTCCATCGGAAAATTTTCAGACGGAAAAAGTCCGATGGAGCCTACACACGGTCGGAATTTCCGACAACATTGTCCGATAGGACATTTTCCGTCGGAAAATCCGACCGTGTGTATGGGGCATTAGAAGTGTCGGGGACAGATGCAGCATCAGACTGATGCTGCATCCACCTAGGTATGTTTCTGGAATAAAAAGAAAACCCATACTTCTCTTTCTAAATTACAATATTGCTTGTCCAGCAATTGTATATGCTGTATTGTTTTTTTTTTTAATTTCTATATACATCACACAGCCTAATAAGGGTTTTCTACCTGTCTTTGGTGTAGAAATAAAAACCTGACAAAAATGTTGGCTCCCCCCCCCCCCCCCCCCCCCCCCTCTATCCAAAGCTATAATTTTTATTTTTGGTGGAAGCTGAGCTTTAAACTAAATTTGATAAACTGCTATGACTCTTAAATCCATTCTAGATTTTACAGTTTCCTAAATCTGTTAAATCACCGCAATGTATAAATGAGTTCTGATTCTGGTGATGTTTAATAGCACCACATGGGACATTATCAAATCATGAGAGCATGTCTGCATGCAAAAATATCATATATGGCAATATATTACAATCCAAGAGAGACTAAATGGAGAACTGGCAGAACTAAACTGTATGAATAACCCAACAGAAATTCATAAAAATTCTGGTAAAGGACCCAGAGAGAATACAACTCACTTCTATCAGAGAAAACTAAAAGGAAACAAACCTTCCATAAAAGACGTTTTAAGCTGGAAAACCAGTCAGTATGACATAAAAAAACAAAACAAAACAAAAAAACGAACCTCGGCAACAGAGTACATAAGGGAAGCTGATGGGACATTAGGTAAAAGCAGTTCAGATATTAGCAAAATGCTAAATGCTTTTAAGAGTATTAGACCAATTTATACTCCTAACAGTCCAAATACTCTGTAGATGATGGTTCACTTTGTGGGGGAATTCGATGTGGGACCAGCTGACCTCCATTATCCAACCAAGTGCAAGAAAATACTTAAAAAAAAAAAAAAAAACTCCTTGCATGCAGATTCTTTGCAAAGTCCATTTTCATCACATTCACTAAGCTAGGGAAACATTTCCTTGCAAAACGAACAGCCTATTTCCCTTCACCATTGTTAGTATTAATATAATTATTGTACAGGATTTAGTATATAGCGCCAACTGTTTGTGTGGCACTATACAAATAAAAGACCATTCAATTCAAGACAAGAGGGTTACTGCTGTTTAAATGCACTGTTCACTGTCTTTTTTGGATGTCAGTGCTTAAGAAGTTTTTTCAATACATTCTTAACTGAAGTACTGCACCATGAAGTCTCTCTTTTCTACCATATGATTTACCCCAGGGCCGTCTTTAATATTGATTGGACCCTGGGCAAAACTTTTCTTAGGGCCCCCCCCCCCCCCCCCCCCCCCCCCCCCCCCCCCCCACCCCCCCCCCCCCCCCCCCCCCCCCCCCCCCCCCCCCCCCCCATGCAGTCTTGCTCTCCACCTACTCTGAGACATACAATAAATAGCAGCTAGACTCAAAATCAGTTTACTGAATCAGGCAGCTATTGCGATTGGTTGGCAGAGGTATCATTACCGCTCACTGACTGGTTGCTAGAGGTTACAGAACACATTACAGCTCACTAGTTAGTTGCTAGAGGTTACAGTACATGATTTCTGCTTGTTGATTGGTTGCTAGAGATTACTGTGGATATGACCTCTGGGGGGCATGATATACATATCAATGCCGCCGGCCGCAGCTATTTACATATGAATGCTGCCACTATTTACATATCAATGCTGGCAATTTACATGTAAACACAGGGGCTGCAGGTGAGTCATCTGCACACAACAATAGGGCAGAGCTGGGCAGCATTAGTAGCAGCACTTCACACTGAGATATTGGGACACAGGACAGGACTAAAACCTCAAGGAATGTAAACCAGGATATTTGGCAAGTATGAGGCAGCTGCTTTGGGCCCCAGAACAATGACAGGGCCCAGGGCAGCTGCCCCTTTTGCCCTGCCTTAAAAACGGCCCTGATTTACCCCACTGCTGGAGATTTCCTGGATAAGGATATCATTGCAGCTACAGGACAATACTGCTGGAGATTTCACTGTATTACAAGGATCCCTGCATTTGATGAACCAGTGGAAGAATATCCCTGATTTGAGTGATCCTGTGATGAGCTTGTTTGATCTCTATAATTTGAGATCCATCAAATCTAGTAAGCGGCGTTGTTTGTTTTACTTTCTGGATAGAAGCATCAAGTGATTTCGTCAGTGTCCTGCAATACCGTTCACTATTTGAGCACCTTGTTTTGGACTTTTTGTGTTTTAAAGTGTATTGTTATCACATATTTTTATCACTCTTCCCTTTTATATTAAGGGAGTTATATATATTGTTTGGTTGCGCACTTTCTTTTTATACACAAAGAGGGTTAAGAGAGCCTTTAGTACATCAATCCTATTGTCTTCTCTACCCTGGCAGAGGAGCAAGTTGACTTACTTACATTCTGACACAACCAAATTAAAAATACAAGCTGCTTTTTAATTGTTAATGATCAATAAATCTCCTGGACCAGATGGAATCCCAGACAAACTATATAAATGCTTTATCGACAATTTATCCCCACTACTCAAGAAAATATTTAAAAACCCTTTATGGTATGAGATTGTACCCTCATTTTTTTATGAAGTTACAGTAATCATTGATTTGATTTCAAGTAGAGATCCAACATATTGTGGTGCTAATAGAAATATCACCTTTATACTATTATACTGTAAAATTCTGGCCAAAATAATCTAGAAACCACACTCCAGATTTATGTGAGCATTTGACTTAAAGACACATAAATAAGGACCCTAGTTCACCTTCAGATTATCCATGATAATACTGGAGAAGATTGATAGCTCCAGATACCACATAAGCATCTGATTTAGTATGTGGAATTTCCTGTGGAGCTTCTATTCTCATTGTGACTTAGCATGATATTAGGTTCTTGAAACAGTATGTATTATAAACAATTTCCATGTTTTTTTTTTGTTTGTTTTTTTACCGTAAAGTACTGGTTATTTTTCTACCTTTTTTGTGCTGCTGATCGCCTCAGCTTTTTACAGTCTCCTCCTGGCTGCTTAACATCACTTCCCTGGACCAGATTACTTGAAGGCAGGTAGAAGTCCCTAAAGGGTTAAAATTCTTACTGTTGGAGTGTTCTACATGGGTGCCCATATAAAAGGTGGGTGGGGCTAGATTTAGAAATTCTGGGACAGAGACCTGCAAGTGAGGCTGAACGCTGGTGTTTCCCCTTACTCTTCACTTCAGAGGAGCAGTGGTCAGCACATTGTGAAGACTCATCTAGGAAGACTAGAGAGGGAGTAATATCCTCAAACTAAGTGCCACAGTGTTTCGGAATCCTAAATTCAACTATTGGATGCTGAACTTATGCAAGTCATGATTTGGAAATTATTGACACCAATATCTGGATTTTGTTTCGATGTCTTATGTAAGTGATGAGAGCCTCTGTGTCATGATCTGATGAAGTAAGGTACTGTGTACAGCCAATACCTGAGAGGTGGAGTGAGATATGTGCTTTACTGGTGCAAGCCTGGTCTACCACTAGAGTGGGTGGTGATAGAGGAAAAGGAGACCCCCTGCCTGACATTGGAAGAGAACCCTCTCATGTAGCACATGTTGGGTAGTCTGGGCCCCCATGGATTGATAGATTTCTGGAACTTCTGTTTGGACCACGAGTTAAAGTGAGAGTAAACTCCCATCTCTGACTTTTAAATATAAGTAAGCCTATAATAAGGCTTACCTACATGTACTGTAAATATCTCCTAAACATGTGCCGTTTAGAAGATATTTACTGTACCTGCAGCCAGTGATGTCACCTGTGCATGCGCTGTGAGGGAACAGCTGCCTGGGCCATTCCTTTAGAGTCCTGTGCCATAAACGGCGGCTTCCATGTGCATGTGCAGGAGTGACGTCATTGCGGTTCCGGCCAGTCACACAGCCGGAGTCCCTGGACCCAGAGGGAAGACCGGGTGAAGATGGAAGTGCCTGCAGCGGTGACAGCTCAGCGCTGGAAGGCTTCATTTTCAGATAAGTTTAACATAATGTGCTAGTATGCGATGCCTTTCAGGTTAGAAAAGAAAAACACCCAGCGGTTTACTACCGCTTTAAACATAGGCCTATTTATGTGAGTACTCCAGGTAGGAAGGGATTAACTGTGAGGTCACCAGGAGGATGGGAAGAGGCGGTCTAGGACCAACAATTGTGCAGATACAGTATGTGGTTTGGTCTAAACAGCCTGAGAGGTTCTTCAACCTTTATATTAGAAAGAGACATGGCTGCACATGTGGAAATAAGCTGGGTCCCTCCAACATACTGATAGTGACAACTGCAAACTATGTCTGTTCAATGTGCTTTGTAATGGATTCTTATTTCAACCAAAAGCACATGTTTCAACCATGGACCTTTGTTTTAACCAGGGTGACCAAGGGGGGTAAAACTGGGCAATGCACAGTAGGTAAATCCTAAAGTCTAGTGTACTAGGAAATCCCATTCTGCAACAGTTTGATAGAACCAAGATACATTCACTATAGGATATTGTTGCAATAAAAAAACAAAAAAAACAATGCAGTTTAACATTTTTTTTGTTTGTTGTCCCTTTAAGAGCTATGGGCGGAAGTGACGTTTTGATACCTGCAATGGTATGGAGACATGTGGGGGCCATATTTCCCTCACTCGGCAGCCAGCCAAACAGGGGACAGGATCCGATCGTCTCCACCGCTGCTGGCGGCTCCGGTAAGCGGCGGAGGGCACCGCTTCTGCCTCCGCTGCTTGCGGCGAATCCACTTTTATCTGAAGAAGGTCATGGTAGCTAGCTGCTGTCATAACAATGATATTCCACTTCAAAAGCTGCCGTATAATGACAGCGGGCGGTTCGTAAGTGGTTAATATATACCACCTGTTGGTGACACAAGTGGACCACAAAATCTGGTCCGGAACCAACCCTGCCAAGGTGGCTGGTAAAACCCAGACCGGATTACACCTTTGTTCTCTACAAATGAACACATGTGAGGTAAAACATAAAGTCCATCAAGTACCTTGCCTTTCAAAATGTCACAACATATACAGTAATTACAGTATCTACAAACTCAGTCATGGTGGAGTTGGGACTACTGGACCTGCATAACGATACATTAATATCTTCTGAAAAATAGGTTTGCCTCATCTAGATGTCTATGCTGCCTGTGCATCCCATCCCAAAAAGCATTGTTGAAAAACAGGTTCCTCAAAGGGTGGGACTTTAAATGGACGTCAGGCAGTGTTATAGTATAAAAGTAACAAAGTTTATTGTGCAATACATAAATTACATCATACAAAACATGAAACCATTGATAAAACCATGTGTAGGGAAAAAGATGGGGAAAAAAACAGCTATAGGAGGACGGAGTGCTGGCAGCAAAATGTCCGACGCGTTTCAAATGCACAAATGCACAAATTAATATCTTCCCACAACACCAGGTTATTAAAGCTCGCACCAATTTATGCAATGCCTTTCTTTTGTTACATTACATTTTTTTCCCCTGTATTATTTCCCGTGACACATTGTCTGATGAGACTAAAGAGCTCCTTTTTATATAGTATGAGATATCACATTAGGATAACTGTGCTATCTATATAATTCTACTTGGCTTTAAACATTTCTTGTTTTCTGCAGAGTGAATAGAAAAGATATATTGGTGCTATTACTGCGTAAAATATTCTCTTTAATATAAAATGCCAAATGGTATGAAGCAACAAAGACCGCAATTGGAGAACAAACATTGGACCGATATCATATTGATTTTTTTTTTTTTAAGTGCTCGCATAGTCCATTTCCATCTACCAAATACAAAAGACTTATATTTTTATAATCAGTTGAATTGACAATCAAGGCCAAGTAGGGAACAAACAGCCACCAAAATGTCTTTTATCCTTTTGTCCAGTAAATGGCAGCCAGAGTGCACTATCTTCTCTATCTAGTTAGATACAATTGACTGTTGTTGAGAAAGCAGAAAAGGTTATATGTAGTTCTTTTCTGCAATCAATGCATCACTATCACCAACTAACATTTTCTCTTATTCCAATGTAGCAGAACAAAGAACAGAAAAGGGAGGAAAAAATTGCCAGTTCAACCAGAATAACACAGCTTCCTAACAGAATTAAAGAGGACGATCTTTTATGGACGGAGCCGTGTCCCAGATTTTGGCGCGTCATGTGACATGTCAGTTCCTGTAAACTGCATAGTATGCCCTACATTCTTTAGAAAGATGCATAAATACACAGACGCGTGCCCGCGTTATAAATATTCACAGACTAGGCACAATCCTATTCACTTTCTTTTATGCGTTCTGACAATTGAAGTATTTTGTGTTATAAATAGTACAGCTTGTCTGCATTTATTTAGCGGGAAAACAAGTTAGGGGCAAAATTATATATAAAGGGCGTACAGGTTAGTATTTAAATAAAGAGCTGTTACTATTATTACAGTAAGCCCCCGTACACACGGTCGGAAATTCCGACCACAAAATCCGTCTGATTATTTCTGACGGATTTTGTCCGACACTGGTGTTGCATACACACGGTCGGACAAAGTTGGTGGAAAATCCGATCATTCTGAACGTGGTGACGTTCGTTGCGTACGACAGAACTATGTAGAGGCTAGTAGCCAATAGCTTTGGTCTTGTAATTTGATCTGAGCATGTGTGGCACTTTGTCCGTCGGAATTCTCTACACACGATCGGAAAAAGTCTGATCGGATTTTGTTGTCGGAAAATTTGAGATCCAGCTCGGAAAAAAAACGATGGAGCCCACACACGGCCGGATTTTCCGACAACATGGTCCGATCGGACATTTTTCGTCGGAATTTCCGACCGTGTGCATTACTGTTGTCCTTAGGTTTTCACACATTCAACCCCTTGATCGCCCTAGATGTTAATCCCTTCCCACCAGTGTCATTAGTACAGTGACAATGCATATTATTAACACTGATCACTGTATTAGTGTTACTGCCTGGTGATGTCAGTGACAGGTAGTCAGTTCCCACCTAGCGTCAGTTAGTGTCAGATTGCCTGCCGCACTATCGCAGTCCCATTAATGTTGCTAATCACTGCTTTTAGTAGTATAAAAGAAATAAAATGTCCCGCTTTTTATACAGTATCTCACAAAAGCGAGTACACCTCTGACATTTTTGTAAACATTTTATTATACCTTTTCATATGACAACACTGAAGAAATTACACTTTGCTACAATGTAAAGTAGTGAGTGTACAGCTTGTATAACAGTGTAAATTTGCTGTCCCCTCAAAATAACACAGCCATTAATGTCTAAACCGCTGGCAACAAAAGTGAGTACACCCCTAAGTGAAAATGTCCAATTAGCCATTTTGCCTCCAGGGTGTCATGTGACTCGTTAGTGTTACAAGGTCTCAAGTGTGAATGGGGAGCAGGTGTGTTAAATTTGGTCTTATCGCTCTCACTCCCTCATACTGGTCACTGGAAGTTTAACATGGTACCTCATGGCAAAGAACTCTGAGGATCTGAAAAAAAGATCCTGTGTTCAGTAGGCAAGAGAGGAGCCGCTCACCACGGGACCCAGAAGCAACTAGAGTAGCAGTGTCCACTCCATTGATTACCAGCTTCCTGGGGCATCAGCCAGGTATGGTATATAAATAGATACCTTGGGCCACACTGGGTCATTGTAACTGCCAGTATGTAAAAATGTACCGTGCTTGGAATTCATCTTGAAAACATAATATTTATATAAAACATACATATGGTACGTACAGAAAACATACATTATGTATATAAAGTTGCTAGTATGAATATATATCATTAAATGTTTTTAGGCAAAAAGTTTTGGAACTAATATTGACAATATCTGAAAAGCTGTCATGTGTGGCACATTTTTATTGTACTTGCACTCTTGTAAATGAGAAGATACCAAATCATCATAAATTTAAATATATTTGCAATTATTTGTCCAAAATATTCCTAGTACTTAACTTTGCTCCAATGTCCCTAATTTACTGCAGCTGCCACAGCAGGCCTTTAATGGAGATTTGCAAATTCTGCTTGCCTGAAGCTGCATACCCTTCATTTAAACCAGTTGTCATTTAAGAGGTGGTTGAGTAAGCAACATCACACCAATTTAAATGAGGCATATCAATATGGCTTCTGGGGAGGTTCAGCTGTTCCGAGAGATGCATTCTGTATGAAGAAAGATTCAAAACTGACAAATTATTTTTGTGCCCATAGACAGCGGTCAGGCACCTGAAAGATGGTCTAGTTCTTGGAGATTAGCTCAGTAATGTTCACTAAGAATCATCAAAAAACACTCTACTGCTAATAAATGAAACAAAAGAGGTAAATAAGAGACGTATAAGCATTAAATGGGATAATATCTTGCAGTGATATTATACGTACAGTATATATTACATATAGATATTCTTTAAGTTATTATTATGAATAATAATAATAATAATAATAATAATAATAATAATAATAATACATTTAGTAAAGCCCAACTTCAGTTTTTGTGTACCTCCTTCCTCCCCGAATCCAGCTGCATCTATTTTCAATTTATTTTATTTTATTTATTTATTTATTTTATTGAAAAAAAAATCTCAGAGGCATCATTTCATCCTGCCTTGTTGCTAGGACGTTTCCATGAGACTTCTGTCGGTTATGCCCTGTACACATGACCGGTTTTGCCGTCGGAATAAACTCTGAAGGTTTTTCTGACGGAATAAACTCTGAAGGTTTTTCCGACGGAATTCCGCTCAAGTTGTCTTGCATACACACGGTCACACCAAATTACGACCGTCAAGAACACGGTGACATACAACACGTACGATGGGACAACACGTACGACGTCTTGCACTTGCTTCAGACCATGCTTCATTTGTGGAATGTCGGAACAGCATACAGACGAGCGGTTTTCCCGATAGAAATTTGTTCTGTCGGAAAAATATAGTTATATATTTTGTATATAGATATGTTCTCTATCTAAGTCCATCTGAATTTTCGACGTAAAAAGTCTGATGGGGCATACACACGGTCGGAATATACAAAGAAAAGCTCCCATCTGACTTTTTCTGTCGGAATGTCCGACTGTGTGTACGCACCATTACTGTTCACCTCCAACATCACAGGAGCAAGCTCTTTCTGTGGTTCAACTCCCCTTACATGAGCTTTCTCTCCCTTGAATCAGTAGCTCTGAAATCAGCATTTGAGAGCTCACTCCTGTGATGGTGGAGGTGAACAATAAGAGCTAGGAGTCTCTTAGCAATGTCCTAGCAACAAGACTAGGATGATGCCATCTCTGGGATTTTTCAGGCAGGCTTCATGAGCTAAGTACATGGCCTACACCTATAACAAGGGCATTATTCAACTTTGGTCAAAGCTGCAAAGCTGATTTATATCTACATGTCCCCCTTACCTGCATAGGCAGTTTTTATGGTAAAAGTGAACTATGCCTTTAAATCCTGCAATCTACAGGCTGGTTTATGTCACAGGTCCGTTCTGTTCTCCTCTGGTTGTGGCGGTGAGCAGTCTTTAATTCATGACACTCATATAATGGCATGTGTGTCATCTCATCCAGTAATACTGTGAGCCCAGACCAGCGTGATGACGCATTCCCAGGGGGGAGGATCCATGATGGATTAAGGTAAGTGGGTGGATGACACTATGGGGTTGATTTACTAAAACTGGAGATAACAAAATCTGGTGCAGCTGTGCATGGTAGCCAATCAGCTTCTAACTTCAGCTTGTTCAGTTAAGCTTTGACAATAAAACCTGGAAGCTGATTGGTTTCTATAAGGAGTTGCACCAGATTTTGCACTAGTTTTAGTAAACCAACCCCTATGCATTGAGTCCATAAGAGGACCAGCACTGGAATGCAAATGTATGATTCTATTTAAAGGCAGTGCCCAAGAGGAGGAGAATATAGTAACAAAATCTGCTCTCTTAATAAAATGGGCAATTTGTTTTTCAATTAATGAAAGGTGGAATTGGAATTTATTAACTCTAGACTGGTATAGATCTTGGACATTGGGGTTGGGGACTAAAGGCAAATAGCAGGGATGGCCCATCTAAAGATGGTCCATCTATTAAGGGTGCATGGGCGCTGCCCCCCTATTCATGCATCCGGCCCCCATGCAGGATGCATGAATTCCAATGGGGGAGGGGGTTTGAAGCACATGATTAGAGCCATAGGCTCTAATAGGCATCAAAAAAGGCCTCTCCTGCAACACAAAATTCCTTTTTGGTAAGATACTCTCAATAGGAAATCATGTCTACAGGGATGCAGACCCTGCAAATGTCCTCATTAGAGCCCTGCAGGTTCAGCAGCTGGTTGATAAGTATGAAACCACTTCCATTAGATTCACTGGGCACATGAACGCAGACAAACACACAGGGATTTCTTCAGAATAACAAAGGAATGAAACTGCAAAAAAGTTTGTTAAAATCCTTGTAATGTACATAGCTCACCCAGAGGGGAATGTTTTTTTCTTAACAAAGGTGGAGTTACTCTTTAAAATCAAAAAGTTGTATTACAATTCATCTTTAAAACCATTTTGGGAAGACAAGCCTCTAAAATGCATAGACAAGTGAGAAACAGCTTAGCCTTACTAAAAGGTCATCCTCCCTCATACACAAATATCACTACATAAAAGAGGTCCTCTGTGTGTTTCCCAGACAGACTTATACTAGAGACCTTTTGCTCCATCTATTTATTGCAAGGTGTCATACATTATTTCCTGTGGCTCCCCACTGTTGTTGGACTCAAACACTGCTTACATTTGAAGGAGTTGGTCATGGTCCCCTCCCCTGATAGTCTCCCGGCCCTCAGGGCTGGAATTGTGGGCACACTTCTCTCAAGCAACATCACCCTATATCGGACTCTGCAGTGTTTATACCAGCTCAGATGACCTATCTTTCTGTCAAAGTATTGTAATCATATCCTGGGATTTCTATGATCTAGATCTAGAATTTCTGGATTTATGGTCAACATATCACCAAAGACAAAATGCTCTCTTCAGCAAACATAAGGGCAGAGCAGGGGATACATACAATTTTCCCTTAAAGCGTAACTCCACTTTTGTTGGGAAAAAAAACATTCCCCTCTGAGTGATCTGTGTACATTGCAAGGATTATAACAACCTTTTGTTTCAGATTCCTGCCTTTTGTTATACTGAAGCAATCACTGTTCCTCTGTGCTAAGTGGGTATAATGGGAGTGGTTTCATAATTACCAATCAGCTGTCCAGCTGCAGAGTACTAATGAGGAAAGCTGCTGGGCCTGCATCCCTTTAGACATGATTTCCTATTGGGAGTATCTCACCAAAAAAAAAGACTTTTGTTCCAGGGGAAATCTGATTTCTATCTTAGGCCGGCCATACACGGTTTGAATTTCGAAAGGATTTTCTTTCGAAAATCGTATCTAAGAATTTTCGTATGAATTTCTCACCATTAGTGGGCTGCAGTAACAGCCGATTTTCATTCGGAAATCAAATTTGAGGAATCGGACATGTTGGAAATTTTTTGAAAAACGACCGATTTTCTAATCAATGATGGGATAATCGTGCGAGAAATGTAATAAGAAACGAAAATTTACGGAGAGAAAAGAAGATTCCCAGAAAAGAAAATTCTTTTCTGTAGCAACATGAGGTGAAATTGAAGGCTTGGTCGGCCGAATTTCGAAAAATCAATGGTGGCACAATCGGATCACAAAAAAAAAAAAAAACTTTCTGATTTTGAAAAGAAAATTCGTTCAAAATTCGACCATGTATGGCCTGCATTAGGCACACTTCTAGAAAAATTGGTGAACCAATCACACAAGCAGGAAATTAGGTTTCTGGGGGGTGGTCAGTATGCATGCTGTGTACAGAACAACTCCAGGTAGCCATATGGCATTGCATTTTCCTAAAATTTCAGCAGCTCCAGATTGAAAAGGAATGATAGTTTTTAATAACATTCAATAACAACTTGACTTGTGCCGCAATTGTACACGCTATGTTTTTTTTTCTTTATTTGCAATTTTTTTCCCCCACGAAAGTGAAGTTACCCTTTAACCACTTCCCACTCAAGAACATCCCTCAGAAGGAGGGGGATCGCGCGGGCACGCGCAGCGGCGCGATCCCAATGCTCACGTGTCGCCCGGACACGGCGCATCTCCGATCGGCGGGAGGGCTCTGTGATTGGCCCTCCTGATCACATGACGGCCGTGTCCAATCACAGCCGTCATGTGATGTAAACACAGAGCCGGTTGCTAGGCAATTGGCTCTCCTCTCCTCCCACAGAAGTTGTCGGTGAGGAGAGCGGATCTCTGCAGCCAGCTGGTGATCAGCTTTTTACTCACTGATCACCAACCTAGTGTCACCACACAATGTAAAACACACATGTCCCCACACAATGTCCCCAAAACACGTCCCCAAAACACATTTCCCCAAATAATAAAAACACCTGTCCCCCACATATGTCCCACTAAAATCATATGTCCCAATGATTATCTGCACACATGTCCGTGATCACCTGCGCACATCTGTACATGATCATTTGCGTACATCTGTCTGTGATCACACAAACCAATTATTATACACTTAATGGAAATTTTTTTACCAAAAAAATACAGCAGAATACATGTTGGCTTAAATTTATGACAACATTCGATTTTATTGAATTTCTTTTAAAATAGAAAGAAGAAAATAAATATTTTTTCCAAATTTCGGCTATTTTTTCGCTTATATCGCAAAAAAAAAAAAAAAAAAATGTGAATAAATACCACCAAAGAAAGAAAACTCTATTTGTGCAAACAAAATGATAAAAATTTAATTTGGGTACAGCGTAGCATGACCGCGCAATTGTCTCTGAAAGCTGAAAATTGGTCTGGGAAGGAAGGGGGCGAAAGTGCCCAGTATTGTAGTGGTTAAACTCTGTACAGACTTAAAAAAAAAAGTTACTAAAGCAAACAATTCATTTTGTGGGGCATTCTTTGTATAAAGAGTGTATGTTTTCACCTTTGCAAGGAAGTACAATCGGACTTTCATGGGAGTTGTAGAAAATTAAAACTGGTTGAAGATTCGAATGGAAACGAATGTTTCAAATACATTAAATCACAAAGTCACATTTGTTTTAATGATACGTTATATCATTTTTTTAAAGAAACATTTTCGTTTAAGACACAGAGAAGCACTCTCGTGTTTAAATGGTCTGCTGAAACATTTTCAACTTACACAACTTACTGTAATTAACTATCAAACAAACTTTCCAGTCTAGACCACAATCAATCTTCCGCAAAGAGCAGAGAGAAAATTACAAAGTTTCTTTCATAATGGATTAACTAAATAGCATAGTGATCATTCATTTTAATTAGTGTGCTACCTAACATAAAACGCTTTCCATTCCAAATTATAAATATTTATGTTGACAGGATAAATTCATTATTAGACCACAAAACATAAAGAATGATCCGTTGTGATGCGCTGTGTCACTTTGGAGCACAATGATAATCTCTGATTGGTTGACTAGAGAATACCAGTGTATGGTGACATATATTAATTGGCACCAGTGTTTATTAGCATAAGTGCAAAATATTACATATTAAAATATTTCCTAGATAGGAGGTGACCTTTTGCAGAATAGCAGATCTCAGGGGCATGGGCGCTGAGTCAACCCTTCATCCTGGACTGGCCTATGGTGGTTAGCTTCCAAAATACATCCAAAGCTTGGTGCATACTTAAAGTGGAGTTCCACCCTAAAAACAAAAATGTCATTTATGTGCAAAAAAAAATGTAATAAAAAAAAAAACATTTGGATTAAAAAAAAATGTTCTCACCTCTAAATGCCTGTTGCTGGGGGGTCCCTCATAATCTGCCTCCTTCAGCACCTGGGCACTTAATGTCACTTACCTCAGCGCAGGAAGGGGGATGAGCTCAGCCCCCTCCCTCTTGTCAATCATCTGGGACACATCATATGATTGCGCGACCAATCACGGCGCACAGCGCCGCTCGCACATGCGTAGTGGGTGCCCGGCTGTGAAGCCACAGCCGGGCGCTCACAGTTACAATGCCGGTGCCACAGAGCGAAGGGGGAGACGGGCGGGGCTTTGATCCCCCACATCGCTGGACCCTGGGATCTCCTGCTCTAAAAATTTTCCGACAACAAAGTCCGATCACACCAATTCCGATCGTGTGTAGCGAATTCCGACGGACAAAGTGGCACACATGCTCAGATCACATTACAAGACCAAAGCTATTGGCTACTAGCCTCTACGTAGTCCCGTCATAGGCAACAAACGTCACCACGTTCAGAATGATCGGATTTTCCGACAACTTTGTCTGACCGTGTGTATGCAACACCAGTGTCGGACTAAATCCGTCGGACCAAATCCGATGGATTTGGTGGTCGGATTTTCCGACCGTGTGTATGGGGCTTAAGACACATTTGTACATTATTTGTTGTTTGCATCTGTAGTAAGGCCCTAAAACAATATTGTTTTTTTTTTTTACCTTCCTACATTTTTTTTTCTTACGTAAAACACACTGACCATCCTGTTAAGACTAACCAAGATCAACCCCTGAGCAAACTATTTAATCTGTACTTTATTTATTTATTTCAATTGACTCCCAGCACAAACACATGTCACATATATGTGTTACATCGTCTCAGGGGTGCCTTCATTTGATGGCACCCTTCGCAAACCCAAAAGGTTTGGATGCTTGCCTTGAAGTAACTGTAAACCCTAACTATGCAATATTCAGTTTGCTGAAGCACTGAATGCTATAAAAAAAATTCCATATTTTAAAAATAAAATAATTGTTTGCTAGTTTTTGTTATCATTTGTTGTACCTCAGTGCATCTGATCTGCTGCAACCACTTAGTTTGTACATGCATGGACTCCAGCTCTGGCTGCATGGAATTTTTCAGGGTGGCTTCCATTACTATTGGTCCTGATCAAAAGTCCATGTGACAGAGTAACTATTCTAAAGCTGGGGGAGGGGAAGCAACAGCACACTGATCTTCCCAGTGATGGGCTGTGCAGGGAGGTGTCAGGACAAGTCTGATGATTGGAGGGGAGCAGGCTGAGTTCCCAGCACAGCTAAAGAACTGACCACTGTGTGTTCTCCTACTTAGTGTGGTCAGTTATTAATAAGAGTGGAGAGGGACTGTCAGGAAAACCAGGGATTTCACACAAATGAAGCAATACAAAGAGACCAGGAAACTTTTTCATACAAGTACATGTTACAGCAGGCACATATCAGGAATATGAAATGTTGGGTCGACATACTCTTTAATCGGTTCCCGCCTGCTGTATATTCAAATGACGGCCCGACGGGATCGCTGCGCATCGATCGGCGGTTAGCTGTGTCCCTAGGACACACGCATCATCGATTGGGGTAAAATGTTCAATCACAGCTGATCACAATGTAAACACGATTGCTGGTTATCGGCATTCCTTTCCTCACGCTGTCACAGTGTGAGGAGAGGAGAGAGCAGGTAACCAGCTAGTTTGAAAGGGGTCATCTGCACTGATATTCAGGGCACTGTTAATCAGTGTCCTGATTATCAGTGCAACCCAAACAGTGCCCAATAGTGCTGCCTATCAGTGCCAATCAATGCTGCCTATCAGTGCCAATCAATGCTGCCAATCAGTGTCTCCTCATCAGTGCCGCCTATCAGTGCCCTTGAGTGCTGCCCATCATTGCTGATTAGTGCCGCATATTCATGCAGCCTCATCAGTGACTCCTCATCAGTGCCCACCACTGCTGCCTCATCAGTGCCCATCAGTTCTGCCTATCAGTGCCACCTCATCAGTGACCATCAGTGCTACCTATTAGTGACCTTCATTGCTGCGTATTAGTGCCCATCAGTGCCGCCTATCAGCGCCCTTTAGTGCAGCCTTATTAGTGCCTCCTCTTCAGTGACCACCAGTGCCACCTCATCAGTGTCCATCAGTGCAGCTTCTCAGTGCTGTCTCATCAGTGCCCATCAGTGCTGCCTAATAGAGCCCATCAGTGCTGCCTCATCAGCGCACATCAGTAAAGGAGAACAATTACCTGTTTGTAAAATTTTATAACAGAAACTAACAAAAACATTTTTTTTTGTTTTTGTTCTTTTTTCATTTGTTTAGCAAAAACTAAAAAAATAAATAGTGGTGATTAAATACAGCCAAAAGAAAGCTCTATGTGTGTGAAAAAAATGATAAAAATGTCATAGAAGTACAGTGCTGCATGACCATGCAATAGACTTTCAAAGTGTGACAGCCCTGTAGGCAAGTGGTTAAAGTAGAACTATAGGCAAATCTTTTTAACTTTGGATAGAGCAAGGCAGAATTATAACCCCAGTCAAATTTTTTTTCACAATCTGTGCCCCATTGTGGAGATTTCCCTTCACTTCCTTGCCCATAGCAAAGTGAGAGAAAAAATGCAAAATAAGGGGAATTCCTTGGGTCCCCCCAGGTCATCAGGACTAGTGTCCCCATTGTTGAAAGATTTCCCCTCTATTACTTTTAAGGCCCCTACACACGATCGGACTTTTTGACAACCAACATGCAAATTAGCTGTTTTGGACCAACATCCGACCGTGTGTACGCTCCCTCGGACCAACTTTTTCCAGGTTTCATCGGACTTTTGTTGGCTGTGCGAACAGACCAACTTTCTGCCAACAAAAGTCAGATGGACCAAAGTCCGACCGTGTGTACACAAAACCAACGGACTTTTGAACAAACCAATGCAGAACCAATGCAAAAGATCAGACAACAATTCAGAAGTTGACCAAAGGTGGTGGTAAAGAGCAGAAAAACCAAGTGATTTGTTGAAAGTTGGCTGAAAAAAGTCCTGCCGTGTGTATGCAATACCAACTTGGGGCCAACGCCCTTTGGACAAAAATCCACAGGAAAGTTGGTCCAAGGTCCGATAGTGTGTATGAGGCTTTTTATCGACAACCCAACATTTGGAATTTTTGTTACATTTCCTTACAATGATAATAGTAAAAAGGACAAATAGAGAGGGTGAATCTCCTTAACGGGGGCACAGACAGCAATAAAATACTGACAGTTGTTCTAATTCCTCTCCACTGTATCCAAAACTAAAAAAGTCATACTTTAAGAGCCAGAAACAGCCAGAAACAGAGTGTTGTCACCCTATGAAAGGATACAATAATCTTCATTGCACAATTACCAAGTATGATTTAAATAAAAGCTGTTGATTCTTAAAACTACTTTGAAAAAAAAGATATATTTATATATATATATATATATATATATATATATATATATATATAGGGATGTCTAGCTCAGTGGTAGATACGTTTTCAGTGAGTTCACAGCCAACAGGAACATCAGTTTAAGGGCATGGTAGCCCACTTTTATTGAAAGTAACAAAAATGAAAGTTCAGATATGCAAGGGTTGCCCACACAGGGGTTCTTCTCCCAAAAATTACAACAAAAACTAAAATGCCAAGCCACCTGGCTCTCAAGGCTCACTCAGCCTTGGTTGCAGTACAAAGCTGCGCAGGCCCACTCTTGGCCTCTTAGAAGGGACTCTCCTGACACTCCAGGCTTTCTCACTTCTCCAAGAATCACTGTCCCCTCTGGTCCCCAGGACTCTCTCTTCCAGTTGTCTCAGCTATGGTCTCCCCGACACTTACCTGTCCCAGGGTCCAGCGATGCGGGGGAACAAAGCCCTCGTTCCCCGCTCCACTCACGGCCCCGGCATCCTTACTGTGGGCACCCAGCTGTGGCTTCACAGCCGGGCACCCACTGCGCATGTGCGAGCAGGGCCGTGCGCCGCGATACGACGCTCAGTCGTCTGGGACACGTGACAGGTGACTGTGCGGTGCCGAGGGGAAGTGATGTCAGTGCCCGGGCACTGAAGGTGGCAGACTACGAGGGACCCCCTAGCAACAGGCATTTAGAGGTGAGTAAAACATTTTTTTTTTCCAATTATTTTATTTAAATTTTTTTTATGACTTTTTAAAAAAAAAAAAAATTTTGGTGGAAACACCACTTTAAGTCAATATTGAACCTGGAACAAGAATGCAACACATGTAAATTGAAGAAAAGTTGAAGTTCTTTATATCTAATGATTGTTCTGGGTCAGTGAGTAGAAAGGACTAAAGCTAAGATCAACATCACAGCCAGGGAACTGAATGTTTTGAATGAGAGGTCAGTAGCGGGTTTCCTCTAAATCCATGTTGTCATCTTGTAAGCCATCCATCCATGAATACACTTTTTTTTCCATGAGACCAGAAAGGCTTGTTAATAGTATCCAGGGATGATGCGACCCCATATCAAAACCAGTGCTGAATCTCAATTCCTCCTAACACCATTTAAAAGTTTGGCTCTTTACAGTGACTTTTGACATTTTTAAACAATAAGTTCAATAAGATCATTATAACTATCTGACAGTGTATATACAGGGAAACGATAACAGATCAAAGCACAGTGAGATAGTGCCAAAAGATCAGAAGGGATCATTTGTCAACATCAATATCTTGCTGTTTGAAGGTACAGCTGACAATAAAGACATTTAAATGTGACTCTCTTATGTATTGATACCTGACTCCGAATGAAAGACGTATGAAAATGCAATCTGCATGTTGAAGAAAACCTGTCATAGCTAGGCGTATGTAAGAATCTGAATATTTGGTTTCACTAGAGTTGTACAGGATTAATAATGAAAGATTTGTATGTAGATATGTGGCAGCAGGGTCGCTGCTAGAAGTCATGGGGCCCCATACAGCCCTCCTGACAGCCCCCCCAACCACACCTACACCCCACCTACTGCCCCCCGGGGTGCAGGAAAAAAGCAGCAGTGAGTTTATTCGCCTATACCCCAAAAACAAAAAAGTCCCTCCTCTGCTCCCACCTTCTGGGCCTCTCTGTTGATGCAATGTTGTCTAGGAAAATGTAATTAAAGCTCTGGTAAGCAAGTAGGAGTGAGGGTGTGGTCTAGTAAAATCCATTTATTCATTTAGGCAGAAATTACCAATAAAGCTGCCTTGGGCCCCCTTGTTTAGCTGATGAGGCATGGGCCTAGTACAACAGGACTGGTTGTACTGCCTTATCAGTGGCCCTGTGTGGTAGTACAGGGGCTAAGTGGTTAGCACTTCCACCTTGCAGCTCTAGGGTAGTCAGTTTGTATCTTAACCAGTGGCCATTAGGGCGCCCCCTAATCTACATGCAGGGCGCTGGACGCATGGATTCCAATGGGGCTTTTTTTTTTTTTTTTAAGCACGTGATTAGAACCAGAGGCTCTATTAGGCTTTAAAACAGGGTGGGCTCTGGGCGCAGAGCACTGCGCCCCAAGCCCACCCAGTTGTGTGACAATAGCGAATGAACATTGGATATTGTCACACTGATCCTCCTCCCGGCAATCACCTGATTGGCTAAAAGGACAGGCAATCCTATTGGACACCTAGGAGGAAGAGGAAGGAGACACATGGCGGAAGCCTACGTGATGCAAAGGTGGAGGAGATGCGACGGAAGCTGCCACCCCCCGCCCGTAGGAGCGCTGCCCGCCCACGACCTACATAGGGTAAGTGTGGGGCTGGATAACCAACCGCCCAGGGTGCTGGGCAACTGGGGGGTGTTTTTTTTGGGGGGGGTGGTTGTTGCCGCCCCCCCCCCCCCCAAAAAAAACACCAGCCGCCATTGATCCCAACCATGGCACAACCTGCCTGGAGATTAAATCTTCTCTCTGTGCCTGCATTTCTTTACTTCGGTTTTATTGTAAACTCCAAAGACATGCTGGTAGGGTGATTGGCTCCTGTATAAATTGGCCCTAGTATGTGTATGGATGAATGTGAGTTAGGGACCATAGATTGTAAGCTCCATGAGGGCAGGAACTGATGTTCTATAATTTACATACGGTTTTTTTTGCTAATTGATAAAGCAAGATAGTTGTATATGATTGGGTGCATAGTTGACCTTTTGGATTTTTGTCCTGAAACTGTACTCCCAGCCCTAATCATCCATCCCGGACAACAAAACCTCCCACCTGCTTTGATGCGATGTTACATTTGATATTTATACATAAAACATAGTATTGCAATGATGCTTGATTTAAATTTAACTTACCCAACCCACTTGCTACCTTTTACATTGCTTAATTAAATAATCCACACAACTGGCTAGTTAAAAAGACAGATTTCATCAATCACTACATACTAGCTATAGTATAATACTACGTATATGAATATGAGCATTGGGAATGGTTGAGCAATAAACCCATCTCCCAATTCAATTGTAGAACCATTAGTATAAATTCAGATTGTCTTGACTGCATTTTTAATAAGCTTGTTGCTGTTTATAAAACTTTATTTTAACAAGAAGACTGTGATAAATGAGCTTCCTGCAGCATCACAAGGATTGCATAATAATGCTCACACTGGGTACAGTGCATGAAATCCATTAGAGCCAGACACAATAGACGGTGTTACAAAACTAGAACTGGAGATTTCAACCATAGTACCCCATAAAATTCCTTTAAATATTATTTTTGTTATACAGGATTTATTTAGCACCAACAATTTGCATAGCACTTTACAATATGAATGCAGACAGTACAGTTACAATACAATTCAATACAAGAGGAATTATAAGGCCGTGCTCATTAGAGCTTACAATCTAGGAGGGAGGGTCAAGTGATACAAAAGGTAATAACTGTGGGGGGTTATGGAGAAGGTAAAAGTACAGTTGTTAGATGGGGGCCAGATAGGCTTCTCTGAAGAGAAGTGTTTTCAGGGATCGTCTAAAAGCATGCATGGTAGGAGATAGTTAGACAGATTGGGGTAGGGAGTTCCATAGGATAGGAGAGGCTCGGAAAAAGTCCTGGAGGCGAGCATGGGAGGAGGTGATGAGGGAACTAGAGAGCAGGAGGTCTTGGGAGGAACAACGGGGACGAGTAGGTTGGTATTTTGAAACTAGGTTAGTGATATAGCTTTTGACAGAATTGTGGATGGCTTTGTAAGTTGTTGTTAGAAGCCATTCACAACACCGTCAACAGCTAGATCACTAACCTAGTTTCAAAATACCAACCTACTCATCCCCTTTGTTCCTCCCAAGACCTCCTGCACTCTAGTTCCCTCGTCACCTCCTCCCATGCTTGCCTCCAGGACTTTTTCAGAGCCTCTCCTATCCTATGGAACTCCCTACCCCAATCTGTCCAACTATCTCCTACCATGCATGCTTTTAGACGGTTATGATCCAAAGCACACAACGTCATCTGTAAAACATGGTGGAGGCAGTGTGATGACATGGGCATGCACGGCTTCCAGTAGCACTGGGTCATTGGTGATTATTGATGATGTGACCGAAGACAGAAGCAGCTGGATGAATTCTTCAGTGTTTAGAGATATACTGTCAGCCCAGATTCAGCCAAATGTAACAAAGTTGATTAGACGGCCCTTCACAGTACAGATGGACAATGATCCAAAACACACTGCAAAAGCAACCCTGGAGCTTTTGAAGGAAAAGAAGTGGAATATTCTGCAATGACCCAGTCAATCACCTGATATCAACCCAATTGAGCATTGATTTCAGTTGCTGAAGACAAAACTAAAGGCAGAAAGAACCACAAAGAACGGAAGACAGCCTTAGTTAGAGCCTGGCAAAGGATCAGAAATTAGGAAACCCAGTCTTTGGTAATGTACATGTGCTAAAGACTTCAAGCAGTCATTGCCAGTAAAGGATTCTCAACAAAATATTAAAAATTAACATTTTATTTATGATTACATTCATTAGTCCAATAACATTTGAGCCCCTGAAAATGGGGGGACTGTGTATAAAAATGTCAGCAGTCCTAAGATTTGTACTTACAGTATTTATGTTCAACCCTTTGAATTAAAGCTGAAAGTTTGAACTTCAAATTCATTGGGATTGTTTAATTTTCATTTTATTCTGGTGGCATACAGAGCCAAAAGTATGAAAATTCCAGCAGAGGTCCGCCAGACTTTCCGAACGTGTGGACTTGCCCACACACGCCCGGACTTTTCCGGCAGACAATCTGTGAGAAGTTTTGGCGGAAGTCCGCAGGACTTTTGAAATGAACGGACCTGCCCCACACACGGAGTAAAGTCCGTTCATTTAGAACGTGACTCCAGGTAGACGGGACTAGCGAAGAAGTCAATGCCTCGATCAGCGACATTGACACCTCGCTAGCCCCGTCACCTGGTATGGATTTAAAGGGCAATCCCTACGCCGCAAAAACGTTGTAGGGGTCCCCCCCATATTCATATCAGACCATTATCCGAGCACACAGCCCGGCCGGTCAGGAAAGGGGGTGGGGACGAGCGAGCGCCCCCCCTCCTGAGCCATACACATATATCCCCAGAGGTTAAAAGAAGCAGCTGGGGGAGGGAGGTAATATGGGAGTGTGATTTATATGAAGGGACATGCCCCAGTGTCCTGGAGGTTTTATTACTGTGGGGAATTAGTATTAGCAAGAGTTGGCGAGTGCAGTAATATGGAGAGGACAGAAGTGAGGATGATACAGTTGTGATCATAAGTTTATATACCCTGGCAGAATTTATGATTTCTTGGTCTTTCAGAGAATATGAATGATAACAAAAACATTTCTTTCACTCAAGGTTAGGGTTTGGCTGAAGCCATTTATTATCAATCAACTGTGTTTACTCTTTTTAAATCATAATGACAACAGAAACTAGCCAAATGACCCTGATCAAAAGTTTACATACCCTGGTGATTTTGGCCTTATAACATGCACACAAGTTGACACAAAGGGGTTGGAATGCCTATTAAGGCTACTTTCACACTGGGGTGGGCGCCAACGGTAGAGCGGTGCTATTTTTCGTTTTAGCAGCACCGAAAAAGGGTTAAAACTGCTGGCAAAGCACCGCTGCAGCAGTGCTTTGGCAGCGGTTTGGCGGCGCTGCCCCATTGTTTTCAATGGGCAAGGGTGCTTTCGGAGCGGTGAATACAGTGCTGCAAAGATGCGGCTTGCAGGACTTATTTGACCGTCCTGCAAGTGCACCGCTCCAGTGTGAAAGCCCTCGGGCTTTCACACTGGAGAGACGGGTGAGGCTCTTTACAGGCACTATACAGGTGCTATTTTAGCACTGTATCGCCTGTAAAGCGCCTCATTGTGAAAGTAGCCTAGAGGTAACCATCCTCACCTGTGATCTGTTTGCTTGTAATTAGTGTGTGTGTATAAAAGTTCAATGAGTTTCTGGACTCCTTTCATCCAGTGCTGCACTGTCTTGTCTGGGTCGCTCTTTCTAAGGACATATACAGTTTTTATTTAGTATGTTGTTTTTAGTTAAAACAATCAGCATGTGTCAGTTAACTTAACAATAATCTAACAGCATCAATAAGCAAATCATTTTATGATAAAAATACCATACAGTAACAGCTATTTAAATTTAAACCATAATATTTGTACTTTATTTTACAATATCTTGTGTATCTTGTGTAAAACTCCTTTTAAAAAGTGTATATTCAGTAAAAGATTATTTGACTATACAATGTCAATGCGACCAGGTCAATTTGTCAGTTGGTGTTATTTCAATGAAAAATTCTAAGAGGAAAAAAGATTTATCTCAAAAGATTTCTCTCTATAAGAAAACATATTGAACTTTTCTCACCATTTCTCAGACATCACCTTTAAAAGCTATTTAAACTATAAGTTGTAATAATAACCCAAGCATAAGAACATTTAAACTGCTGCGTTCATAATGATCTTTTATTTTTTTCCCTTTAAAATGTTTCCATTTAATCTAGCTTTCAAGTGCCGCATTTTAGAGTTCTATCATTTCAATTTTAGCAACTCAGTCTCTGGTTTAATTTGTTTATAGCACAGTGTTACCAAAGGAACCTTAGGAGGAGCCATTTATAGCTTTATTTTCCACTGAGGACAATTCTAATGAAGACTATGTAACATTTTTACTGTATAGTTAGCTTTTTATGTTTTAATATACAAATGCTGAAGTCAATTACATGAGAAGCAAAGTCACAATGTCGCTGAAATGTTAAAACTATGTAGGCATCTCTGTTACTTTTTAAATTTATGTTGCCATTGAAAAATCTGGAGTGGAAAGTAAGCATTTTAAGGAAAGCATGGACTCAGGGATTCTTGACGATGGTCTTTGCCTGCAAACTACAGATAATGGTTCCCCATGGCCACACCCAAGATGTTGTTTTACACTGTAACAATAATCTATATACTGACAGATTCCATGTTATCTAGTTAATGATCTGCATGCTGTTTCTTTGCGCTAGGTTGCCTTTGAATTTTAACATTCTGTTCTGTGACTTTTGAAAATTTATAAATTTATGAGGCTAACTCCTTCAACATTTGCCAGTAGCCCACTATTAAACTAAAGGAGACATTACATACCAATCCCCTTGCAAAACTGCATGTTGAAAACAAACAAAAGAAAATTCCCATTAGGAAAAAAATTCTAAAAAATATTTATCTTGGACACTTCATTAAGTCCAGCTCACCTAGGTCCCTCCTGGGAAAGTTGAGGATCTGAAATGCATCCCTGAATTGTGCTGAGGAGCATTCTCTTGGGATTACAGATTCTCAGCTATCACGGAAAGAGGGTGAGTAATGCCACTGGCACTTAGGTGAGCTGGCTTTAATGTAGTGTCTAAGTATTATTTTGTAAACATTTTACCTATAGGGGTTTTTCTTTTGTTTGTTTTAACCTAGCAATTTTGCAAAGGGATTGGAGCTATCATATAACAGTTGCTCTTTTGGGCACTTCACTGGCACCGAGGAGAGCTGGTCTGAAGTTGGTAATACGAAAGACACATCGCAGAGGAGAGCAAAACAAATCCCAAGACATTCTTTAAGTATGTAAACAGTAAAAAAAGGAGAACAGACCATATTGGCCCCATAAAGAATGTGGAAGGACATCTGGTTACAAAGGATGGGGAGATGGCGAAGGTATTGAATTTATTCTTCTCCTCAGTCTTCACAAGGGAATCTGGGGGGCTTCAGTAACCAAAACTGCAGTGTTTATCCTTATGACACATCACAGGAAGCACCTCCATGGTTAACAGAGGAAAGAATTAATATTAGACTTGGGAAACTTAACATTAATAAATCACCGGGACCAGATGGCTTGCACCTGAGGGTACTTTGGGAACTCAGTCAAGTAGTTGCCAGACCATTGTTCCTAATTTTTACTGACAGTCTACTGACTGGAATGGTACCAGCTGATTGGAGAGAAGCCAATGTAGCATCAATATTTAAAAAGGGCCCAAAATACATCCCTGGGAATTACAGACCAGTTAGCCTAGCATCAATAGTATGCAAGCTCTTGGAGGGGGTGATAAGGGACTATATACAAGATTTTAGTAATGAGAATGGTATCATTAGCAGTAATCAGCATGGATTCATGAAGAATCATTCTTGACAAACCAATCTATTAACCTTCTATGAGGACGTGAGTTGCCAGCTAGATAAAGGTAGGCCCATTGATGTGGTGTATCTGGATTTAGCAAAAGCATTTGACACAGTTCCCCATAAACGTTTACTGTACAAAATAAGGTCCATTGGCATGGACCATAGGGTGATTTACATGGATTGAAAACTGGCTACAAGGGCGAGTTCAGAGGGTGGTGATAAATACGGAGTACTCGGAATGGTCAGGGGTGGGTAGTGGGGCCCCCCAGGTTTCTGTGCTGGGACCAATCCTATTTATTTTGTTCATGAATGACCTGGAGGATGGGGTAAACAGTTCAATCTCTGTATTTGCGGACAATACTAGGCTAACCAGTGCAATAACTCCCCCGCAGGATGTGGAAACCTTGCAAAAAGATCTAAACAAATTAATGGGGTGGGCAACTACATGGCAAATGAGGTTTAATGTAGAAAAATCTAAAATAATGCATTTGGGTGGCAAAAATATTAATGCAATCTATACACTGGGGGGGGGAATCTCTGGGGGATTCTAGGATGAAAAAGGACCTGGGGGTCCTAGTAGATGATAGGCTCAGCAATGGCATGCAATGCCAAGCTGCTGGTAACAAAGCAAACAGAATTTTGGCATGCATTAAAAAGGGGATCAACTCCAGAGATAAAACGATAATTCTCCCACTCCACAAGTCTCTGGTCTGGCCACACCTAGAGTATGCTGTCCAGTTCTGGGTACCAGTCCTCAGGAAGGATGTACTAGAAATGGATTGAGTACAAAGAAGAGCAGCAAAGCTAATAAAGGGTTTGGAGGATATTAGTTATGACGAAAGGTTGCGAGCACTGAACTTATTCTCTCTGGAGAAGAGATGCTTGAGAGGGGATATGATTTCAATTTATAAATATGATACTGGTGACCCCACAATAGGGATACAACTTTTTTGCAGTAGGGAGTTTAACAAGACTCGTGGCCACTCATTAAAATTAGAAGAAAAAAGGTTTAACCTTAAACTATGTAGAGGGTATTTTACTGTAAGAGCTGCAAAGATGTGGCGGCGGTCGCAGCAGGGAACAACAATAGTTTCAAAAAAAATATTAGATAAGCACCAGAACGACCACAACGTACAGGGATATACAATGTAATACTGACATGTAATCACACACATAGGTTGGACTTGATGGACTTGTGTCTTTTTTCAACCTCACCTACTATGTTACTATTTTTTTTTTTTTTTGTTTTCTCTTAGGGGTTTTGTCAGAAGTGGGGCATACCATATAATGGTTACTTTGTTTTAGACTCCTTTCACATGGGTGGTCTGATCAGATCTTTATATCTGCTTGACCAAAAGCTCCATAACAGTCTATTGGCAGGCAGATGAAAACAAACATGTGTCCATTCACATCCTAGAATCTGTCTAATTCCAACAAAAAAAAAAAAGGAAGAAAAGAAACAAAGCCTGCATCCTTTTCGTTTTTTTGGACATAAATGTGACAGATCTGTGGTAGTCAGATGTAAATGGACTCATGTGCCCATAGTCCTAACATGGGTTCATTGAGCTCCAAGAAAGCAAAACTGAATGGACAGAGAGGGACATCTATACTGTTTGGTTCAAATTCAGCAGGGGATCTGTCCACAAACTATTACGGGACAATATAGGACCACTGACAAATGTGAAAGAATTAGCCCCAAGAATTATTTGAAATAACACAAAAAAAGCCATAGACAAATGTATTCAACTTTAAAGGCAATCTAACACCAAGAAAGAGAGTTACAGCATATAGCTCATTCATTAGATAACATGGAATCTTTTTGCAGAGTCTGTAAGTATACAGATTATTGTTACAGTATGCATTTTGGGTGTGCCCATAACTGTTATCTGCAATTTTCAGGCTGGGTGACATCAAGGAAAGCTAAATGGAGGCTTGGGTCTATAGTATCTTTTACTTTTTTGATAAGCTTTTCTTTCTCTCTTTGCAAATTTTGCAAGGGGGTGGAGGATGCTACCATATAATGGTGGTTCAGTTTAATATGAATGATCTGCTTTAAAGATTAAAGGGGTTAAAAAGGCAGATTTATTTTTTTACCTTTGACTTAGCGATTGGTTGCTAGACCTGGATGAGGTTACATGCTCCCCCATATTCAGAAGCATCTGGTATTTTGCACCAGCTGAGGTAGAAGAAAGATCCATGTGGAAATGATGAAGAGATAATTAATGTAAAATAAACCCCTATGATATGGTACCCTAGAAAAGATTGTGTATGTACTGTATAGGTATTACTCACTGGAATCTCCATTCCAAGCATGGAAACGTATACTCTGGCAAGTGCTTGAGGTGCCCGAACTTCTGCACTTAAACACACAGGTGTAGTACAATGCAACCCCTTTGACCTACGTATATTGTTTGCAATCTCTTAAAATTATAGTGAGCACTTAATGTGACTTTATTCTTACATGAATGCGCATTTAAAAAAAAATAAACAGCAGTTAGACTCACAAATCACATTTTAATTTTAGGCTCAACATCAATTTGATTGCATATGTTTATTTGATGCTGAAGCAAACATTGCATTGACAAGGACATTTCCTTACAAATCTACATATACTCTATAGCCTGCACTCACTAGTTCACCTGCATGGCAGGTATAAAGTAAATACCATGAAATATGAGCCTAATGCCGCGTACACAGGATTGGAAATTCAGCCAGCAAAAGACCGATGAGAGCTTGAGAGGCTCCATCAGACTTTTGCTGGCCGAATTCCAGCCAGCAAAATATTGTCTGTAGAAATTCTGACGCGCAAAATTCATACGCATGCTCGGAAACAACTCGACACATGCTCAGAAGCATTGAACTTCATTTTCTCGGCAGGTTGTAGTGTTATACGTCACCGCGTTCTTGACGGTCGAAAGTTCAGCAAACTTTTGTGTGACCGTGTGTATGCAAGCCAAGCTTGAGTGGAATTCCCTCGGAAAAAACATCCAAGATGTTTCTGACGGAAAATCCTCTCATGTGTACGCGGCATTAGTAAGGCCCATTTTTCGGTACAAACTCACAACAAACTCACAACAACAAATCTAGTATTACACACCCAACGACTTTGGGTAAAGGATTTACACCTTGAGGCTGGGTTCACACTATCTTTGCATGTGGCTCACAGCAGGGGTCCGGTGCATCCTCGCTCACCATTTCAGGTCCGATTTCAGCCCGAATTTTTGTCTGAATTCGGACCTTAAATGGACCAGAAGATGCACAGGGCTTATGTGCAAATTCGCACCGGAGCCGCAGTGGAGATATGTGAACCGGCTCCATAGAGAGCCGATCAAAATCTCCTGCTATTGCAAATTGGTACCAATCAGTGCCGTCTGTCAGTGTCCATCACAGCCGCCTGTCAGTGCCCATCACAGCCGCCTGTCAGTGCCGCCTGTCAGTGCCCATCGGTGCCGCCTATCAGTGTCCATCAGTGCTGCAAATCAGTTCTGCCTATTGGTGCCCAACAGTGCTGCATTTCATTGCCCATCAATTCTACATATCAGTGCCTCCTCATCAGTGCCCATCAGTGCCACCTTATCAGTGCCGCCTCATCAGTGCCCATCAGTGGCGCCTCATCAGTGCCGCCTCATTAGTGCCCGTCAGTGAAGGGGAAAACAAAATTGTATGACAGAAACTGAGAAAAACGATTTTTTTGGTATTTTTTAGTTTGTTTAGCAAAAAAAAAACCCCAGAGGTGATCAAATACCACCAAAAGAAACCTCTATTTGTGGGAAGAAAATTATAAAAATTTAGTTTGGGTACAGTGTTGCATAACCGTGCAATTGTCATTCAAAGTGCGACAGCGCTAAAAGCTGCAAATTGTCCTGGGCAGGAAGGGGCCAAAGTGCTTGGTATTGAAGTGGTTAAAGAAGAAGAGATTTTGCATTTCGAGATTTCATAATTTGTCACGTCATGAATGTTAATTCACCATTACGAACGCTAGTTTACAAGACCGACCGCTTCTGGCTTGTCCTTGCTTCCGAGCATGCGTGTTTGTACTTTTGACTTTTGTCCGACGGACTTGTGTACACACGATCAGAAAATCCGGCAACAGACATTTGTCCGCGGAAAATTTTAAACCTGCTATCCAACATCCTACAATTGTCCGATGGAGCGTACAAACGGTTGGATTTTCCACCAACAGCCTGTCATCACACAATTCCCGTTGGAAAATTCGATCGCGTTAGCACTTAGTTTTCAGAAAATTCAAGTGATTTAGTGAAGCAGGATTCTAACTGGAATAATAAAAAATGCAGGTATAATATTCTCTGCTCAGTCCTGGTTTACAAACTAAAACACAGTAAAAATTAAAAAAGATAATATAAAAAAGTCTGTTTACCTGCCAATAAAAACACATCAACTCAGATATAAAACAGCATATTTTATATGTAAAAAAAAACTGTGGATTTCAAAACAACATGTCCAAACATTTTAATTCAATTGTTTTATGTTTTCTTATAATCAGTTAATGTTCAGCTTGACCATGCACAGCTGAGAGGTAAAATTGCCTTTCTTGAGTGGGTTGCTGGCTCATGATCTGCTTCCTTAATTGACGCTTAGTGTAAATTGCCTGATGCTAAAAGCTCCGAACACCACATACAAGTTTTAATTTGTTATTTCAGTTCAACTTTTTTTATCCAGGGAATCATGTGGTGCCACATAAATAATGTTAGTTTTCTAGCTCATAAAAGTTTCCCCCATTATTTAGAAGCAAACTATTATTATTTTGAGGGAAGTGCTCCAAATAAAATAACATGACCTTTAACAGAACCACAAGCATGAAAGTATTGAAATAGAAAAGTCACATGTTTTGTTGTCATTCTATTCCCAGATCACTTGCTGAGCTAACCTTTCCCTGCAGAAAATCATTTTGGCTAAAAGCTGACTTCACTAGAAATTTGGCATTTTCCCCAGCTACTATTCCATTCCAGAACCAATTGATTCTATTGGTGGAATGGGCAGTAATCCAATTAGGAAGCGTACAGCATCATTTTTCATTCAAGCCACTCATGGCATAAGACAATTCAGATATCCTTTGTATTCTATGAGAATCTTTAATTGCTTCAAATAAATGAATCACCTGCTGCAAGACAGCCGAGAGAATCTTAAGTAACAAGATCCAATTTCTTTTCATCCTTCCTACAAGTGCAAAGTGCACTTGAAATTGCACTGAAAGTGCACTTGGAAGTGCAGTCACTGTAGATCCGAGGGGGACATGCAAGGAAAATAAAAAACAGCATTTTAGCTTGCACATGATTGGATAATAAAATCAGCAGAGCTTCCCCTCATTTCAGATCTACCCCTCAGATTTACAGTGACTGCACTTCCAAGTGCAATTTCAAGTGAACTTTTAGTTTGCACTTGTAGTGCAAAGTGGATTTGCCTTTCGTAAATAACCCCCTATATGTGCTTCTTGATCACAACTAGGGATGAGCCAAATACCCCCCTCCCCCCAGGTTTGGTTCCCAGCAGAACATGCGAACAGGTGAATAACTTGTTCGAACACGTGAACACTATTAAAGTCTATGGGACACGAACGTGAAAAATCAAAAGTGCTCATTTTATGAATGCAAAAAAAGATTTAAAAACTGACGTTTTTTTTTTTTTCAGGAGCAATGATTTTAATAATGCTTAAAGTGAAATAATAAAAAATGAAATATTCCTTTAAATATCGTGCCTGGGAGGGGGGGGGGGGGGGGTCCTTAGTATGCCTGTAAAGTTGCACAGTTTTCCAGTGTTTAGAACAATACCTCAATTCAAAACTACTTGCGGTTGTAATGTATTGTCGGGTCCCGGCAATATAGATGAAAATCATTGATGAAAAACGGCATGGCCCTTTGGGTCTGGTATGGATATTAAGGGGAACCTGCACCCAAATTAATAAAAAAAATGTCCCCCATGCACTATATACTTTGAACAGTAGTATATATACTATATGGCCTGCCCTATGCACTCTGCAGAGAATTGGGCCTTAGGTGTTGGTGGTATCAGAATACAGTTACTCTTGGTGGGTGCAGGAATGGGCCCTGCTGTAAAATATTATATCAAGAATTGTAATTACATGTCCCTGTTAAACAGGGGTAAAAAAATTGGGCCTTGGGTGGTGGTGGTGGTTGTGCTAAAACACTGTAAGCCCTCACAGTTACTCTTGTTGGGCACAGGAATGGGCCCTGCTTTGAAATATTATATCAAGAATTGTAATTACATGCCCCCGTTAAACAGGGGCAGAAAAAATGGGCCTTGGGTGGTGGTGGTAGTGGTGCCACAACACTGTAACCCCTCACAGATACTCTTGTTGGGCGCAGGAATGGGCCTTGCTGTGAAATATTAGATCAATAATTGTAATTACATGCCCCTGTTAAACAGGGGCAGAAAAATTGGGCCTTTGGTGGTGGTGGTGCTGCAACACTGTAACCCCTCACAGATACTCCTGTTGGGTGCAGGAATGAGCCCTGCTGTGAACTATTAGATCAAATATTGTAATTACATGCCCCTGTTAAACAGGGGCAGAAAAATTGGGCCTTGGGTGGTGGTGCCACAACACTGTAACCCCTCACAGATACTCCTGAAGATGTTTCATCCTCTGCTCCCTCTGCAAAGACAGGATGAGTTCTACAACCTTACCCTTGTAATGTGGATCAAGAAGGGTTCCCAGTCAGTAATGATCCCTCTCCTTGATACCACAAATTCTAGGGTCCTTTTGCAGGCTTTGCATAATCAGGGAGGCCATGCAGCTAAGTTTTCTGTCTCAAGCGCCCTGTCCATGATTCCACAAAAACGTGTGCTCCAACAGGAAGACAAGAGGGACAGTGTCACTGATGCATGCATTGTCGCTGCTCACCATCCTTGTGGCCTCCTCAAATGGTGACAGGACAGTGCATGCATCCTTGATCAGTAGCCACTGGCGTGACGAAAAGAAGCCAAGCTCCCCTGACCCTGTCCTGGTGCCATACTCACACAGGTACTCATTGATGGCCCTTTGCTGTGTGTGCAGCCACTGCAACATTTCCATTGTTGAGTTCCACATGGTGGGCATGTCACAAATGAGGTGGTTGGTGGGCAGGTTGCATTCTCTCTGAATATCAGCCAGCCGAGCACTGGCATTGTATGACTGGTGGAAATGACCACAGATTTTTCTGGCCTGCCTCAGGAGATCTTGTAAGCCTGGGTACCTGCTCAAAAACCACTGCACCACTAAATTCAGGACGTTTGTCAAACATGGAACATGGGTCAAGTGTCCCTGTCGGAGGGTGGAGAGAAGGTTGGTGCCATTGTTGCATACAACCATTCCTGGCTGAAGCTGGCGTGGTGTAAACCACCTCTGAGCCTGCCCCTGCAGAGCTGACAGAATCTCTGCCCCAGTGTGGCTCCTGTCTCCTAAGCAGACCAACTCAAGCACCGCATGGCATCTTTTAGCCTGACGGCTTGCGTAGCCCCTTAAACACTTACAGAGCACTGCTGGTTCAGAGGACAAATCTGCAGAAGAGGCCATAGAGGAAGCAGAAGAGGAGGGAGTGGAGGAGAGAGCTGTGGCAGAATAAGCACTAGCATTTTGGAGGCGTGGTGGCGGAACAAGCTCCAACAACACCCAACCCTGTCCTGCATCCTTCCTAGCTGCCAGCAGAGTTACCCAGTGCACCATGAAGAAAAGGTAACCTCCCTACCCATGCCTGCTGGACCATGAGTCAGCGGTAATATGAAACTTACTGCTGACAGCCCTGTCCAACCAGACCAAAACATTGCCTTCTACATGCCGGTAGAGAGCCGGAATGGCCTTCTGTGAAAAGAAATGACATTTTGAAACCTGCCACTGAGGTACAGCACATTCCACAAATTCACGAAAGGGGGAAGAGTCTACCAGCTGAAAAGGCAGCAGTTACAGTGCTACCAATTTGGCCAAGCTAGCATTTAGACGCTGAGCATGTGGATGGCTGGGGTAGGGAAATTTGCCTGCTAAAATCAGATGGTGGTGTACTGCTGCTACTACTCAGATTGGCTGCAAGTACTTGGGACACCTATTGCTATAGGAGAAAGGAGAAGTCCGCCTTTTTCTTTGATGTGGGTCTTTTAAGTGTATTTGGATATATTTGCTTCTGAGGAGCCTCAATTATATCTGTTAGCTCCCAAGTTTAAAGATACCATAGTGGTCTTTATTGATGCTGTGCTATGATATGATATGAAGAGCATGTGCCACCATCCCTAAATTATTGAAAAGAAGGGGGGCGTTTGAGACTTTAAAGGAGATGTGTAACACACAATGGGTAAAAATAATGCACAATGGCACATTTATTGGTACATAAAAATACATATAAAAAAAAACACATGGTATGTAACAAAAATAAGGAATGTTAAAAAGGAGTGGCTATGCATACATACATAGTCGCTTGCTATGGGGGCACTGGTGCATGCTTGATCCTGAGCCTTGGTCTATGTGCCCATAAGACACATAGAGCTACGGCTCTGCCCTACTCTTTGCTCTTTCCTTATTGGCTCACTGGCTGTGATTGACAGTAGTGGGAGCCCATGGGTCCTGCTGCTGTGTTACACGCCACAGAAGAAAGTGAGACCTGGGACAGCCGTCCGCATAGTTGGGTCGAGAAGGGCTCAGGTGAGTATTGGGGGGGGGGGTGGGAGGAGCAGCACACAGGAAGTTTTTTACCTTCATGCATGGAATGTATGAAGGTAAAGAACGTTTGACCTTTACAGTCACTTATAAGGGTCACTTTATTGTTCATTTACAGTACTTCAGGTTAACATTAATGAATTTTAGAAACAATAACAATAATAGACTAGATCAATGAGAGAAAATCCTCTGTATTTTTTTGATTTTCTGAACTGTATTTTATAGTTATAATACACACTGTGCTGAACTGTCATGTGCTATCGCTTGTTAAATAAAGCGAGTTAAAAAAAAAAATTTACTCTTATTTTGATGTAGTACATTTTGTACCTGTCTGGAGTTGCTTTGTTTAACACTTTGTTATGTAGCTGCAGTTATCTTGCTGTTCAAAAACAAAGTGTTACGTGAATCCTCAGGGCTGAATATACAAGGCTGGTATTTCTTTTGGACATTTTCTTCTTTTTCTGTTCACGGACAAATTCAGTTCCCACTGAGTGACTTAAATCTCTACAGGTGTTCATACCACTGGTTGCCTTGGAAACCTATTTGGTGAATGGTTAGGGGTTGCATTTGTAGTTTTCATTTTTTTAAGGTTTCTATATTTGTCTTTTCTCATTTCAATGGATGTTAATTTCAATTAATCTTTTTAAAAGATTTAACTCAGACTGTTCCTCTAAGTTAGGGGTGTCAAACTCAATTTCATTGCAGGCTGCAACAGCATTATGGTTGCCCCCAAAGGGCAGGTTGTAGCTCTAAGACTATTTAAATGTATCCTAATCATATTACATTAGTTGACTCTGCATTCAATTAATACTGGTTTTAGTAGTAACTTAAGACTAAAGCTGTGAAGGGCAGGTGCAGCGGGGCACGGAGCACACACACACTCCTAGTGCAGATGATGCAAGTCTGAAAAGGAGGGCCACACACCGCTGATAGAAATCCACAAGAAACTTTATGGAGCCTGCTTAGACAGAACATGGTTCTGCCACTCTCCAATAAAGTTTTTTGTGGATGATACCCATGGTGTACTACCCTCCCTTTCAACTGGCATAGAATTTTATTATTCTCATATTAATTGTAAGCAGATGCCCCCAACCCCCCTCCCCCCTACATCAGATGTCATGAGTCCCCCACCCTTCCTTACATCACAGTGCACCCCCCTTATCATGTACTGCTGCCCAGAAAAAGCTGGGGGCAGAGCTGGGAAACAGAAGGTGCAGGGTCTGAAGGAGGACCAGAGGAGGGCTAGAGTCAGGTGCCAGAGTATTCTGAATGCTTAGAACCAGGGGAGCCAAAGACAAGGGGGTGCTGTGGCTGCACAGAGAGGTGCAGGGTCTGTAGGAGGTGTTTTGGCCTCCTCTCTGCTGCCGACTGCTAAGATGGGGGGAGGGGGGCAGATACAAGCCTCTCTGCGGCTGCAAGGAGAAGCACAGCATCTAACAGAGGAGTTCTGTTCCCCTCTCTGCTGCCAACTACTGAGACAAGATGGGGGTGGAGATGAGAGGAGCGAGGGCCACATGAAATGGCTTGGAGGGCCAGATTAGGCCTGTGGGCCTTGTGTTTGACCCCTGCCCTCTGAGTCCTTAAAATGTGCATTGTTTGGTTTATATATGCAGCAAGACTCTAGACAGTGAAAATGCTAGACATGGAGGAACCCTGGGTGCTCTCCATGGTGGAAAGTAGCAGTACATAGCCCACAATGACACACAGCAGGTGTAGTTAAAACATACATATAGTTTAACCACTTGTCTACCAAGGAAGTTTTTAAATGGCATCATAGGCAACTGGTTAAATCAAGCTCACAGCTGCAGCAACTTTAAGAGCCGGCAAAGGGATTTCCGATAAAAGCTCTAGACCACCTAACCATATTTATGGGGCTCTCAAAGGTGCCCCCCAGCCAGCAGAGTTCCAAGGCTCTACTGTTACATCCAGGGGCCTGTGACCGTGAGAGACAATTTCTCCACAGTAAGCAGGAGGAACTCGGGGAACATTCATTCTGTGACTCTCCTGCGTCTAATGACCCCAGAAGCATCACTTCCGGGGTCACAGCTGTTATTCCTTGGCTAGGGTAGCTAAAGATGCAGTTATTCATAATCTATGTTTAAATAGCTGCACTGGAGGACAAGAAAGACCTTTGGGGTCCAATAAAACTCCAATGTCTCCAAAAAGAGTACCTGTCATCTGTGCATGCTATCACATATGGGTTTGTTAGCCCCCTTATTATAACAATAAAGTTTAAAAAAAGTATAACAAAAATGATATGAAATAATTAAAAAAATAAGAAACTTTTTTTTAAGGCACCTACATCACCCCCACACACAACCCTTATAGAAAGCACAGCATAGGGTGAGCATGTGTGTGCAAACATCATTTGTGTCACACATGTAAGGTATCATCAGGAATGTCAGAGTGAGAGCAATAATTCTAGGGCTATTGTTCATGATTAACCGTAAACTGAGCTTTTACAGCATCGCCTATGGAGAATTTTTTTATCTTTTCTATTTCAGCAAAGAATCGGGTATAATATTGTGTTTGTTTGCATTAAATTCATTTTTGTGTTTATTTCTTTCCTAAAAATATGTGTTTGATATATAAATGCACAAAGTGTGTGCAACATAAAAACTTGCAACTATCAAAATGTTATACCCAATATAAAAAGGCCAGATCTTCAGTTAATGGGGCTTGCTGAACAGATGCACATTTCTTATATGTCAGGTTCCTTTGCAGTGAGTGATAAAGAAAAATTATCTTTGTTAACTATGTTTAAGTGGTTGTGAACTTGTGTTAACAAGTACTTCGACCAACTGATACCTGATTCAACCAATAATGACGTGGGGAATGTCATTAGAAATTGTATTTCCTCATCCCAAAGCCCTGAAAAATGGTTGAGAAGCTCTATATTAAAGAATATTATTGGCTTTTGCAAATTTAACTAAAAATACAAAACTAATGAATTAGTGCCATGGATTTCCCTTATCCTAATAAATTCAGATTTGGGTATTTTATACCCCATCACCAGATATTATCCATCAGACAGTAAAGGTTCATGTGTTCATGACATCCTATATTTATTGGGGGAATTTTCTGATATTCAAAATCTGTTTTGGCCTTTTTATTCCCTGACAATTAAAATTAAGAAGTGTCATCGGCATACCAAGGATTCCTTGAGAGGGTTCAAAGCTTTATTATTGTGGCCACATGATAAGAATAAAGCATAACATTTCAGAGCCAAGCAGGGCCCCTTCGTCAGCCAAGTGACAATGTGCAGTGAAAACCAACAAGTATTTAACACACAATTCACCATTTAGAGCAAACTATTTTGGCCCAGCCCCACTCCCTGGTATCATAATGACACCATAAACCTGCCATTATGCCTAGTTTAAACTTATGACATAACTGCCAACTATGCAGTATTAATTGTTAGAGAAATAGTAATCAAATGCTCACTCTGGTATTCAACAAATGCAAAAAGATACTGGTCACTATAAAAAGCTAAAATAACTGTTGTAACAGAAAAAAAGTACAGTATGTCATACAGTGCCTTGAAAAAGTATTCATACCCCTTGAAATTTTCCACATTTTGCCATGTTACAACCAAAAAGTTAAATGTATTTTATTGGGATTTTATGTGATAGACCAACACAAAATGGCACATAATTGTGAAGTGGGAGAAAAATGAAAAATGGTTTTCAAAATGTTTTACAAATAAATATCTGAAAAGTGTGGCGTGCATTTGTATTCAGCCCCCTTTACTCTGATACCCCTAACTAAAATCTAGTGGATATGGAGATACTTGGTGATGTTCAAAAGATCTGACATTTGATTTTCTATTACACAAGCGAACCATGCCAACATGAAAGTGGGCTGCATGGGTTTCTGGTGAGTGCCTTTCTGTAGGGGAGAGGTATCACTTGTGCATGTGAGATGGTGTGTGGATGAAGCATCTTCATTTGAGGAAGATTGGATCACAATTTTTTTGCACTATAATATGGTGGACTTATTTAAAAATTACAATGGACAATTAACCACTTCAATACAGGGCACTTATACACCTTCCTGCCCAGACCAATTTTCAGCTTTCAGCGCTGTTGAACTTTGAATGACAATTGCGCGGTCATACTACGATGTACCCAAACTAAATTTTTATAATTTTGTTCCCACAAATAGATCGTTCTTTTGGTGGTATTTGATCACCTCTGGGATTTTTATTTTCTGCTAAACAAATAAAAAGAAAATTTTGAAAAAAATTGTTTCTGTTACAAAACTTTGTAAATAAGTAAGTTTTCTTCTTCACTGATGGGCACTGATGGGGCTGCACTGATGGGCACTGATAAGGATGGCCTTGATGGGCACCGATGATGTGGCACTGATGGGCACTAATATGCGGCACTGATGGGGCAATGATAGGAGGCACTGATATGTGGCACTGATATGCAGCACTGATTGGTACACATAGGCAGCACTGATGGGCACTGAAAGGTGGCACTGATGGGCACTGAAAGGCAGCACAGATGGGCACTGATAGGTGGCACGGATGGGCACTGATAGGCGGGACAAATGGGCACTGATAGGTGGCATGGATGGGCATGGATGGGCACTGATAGGTGGCACTGATGTACACTAATGGATGGTGCTGATGGGCATTACTGATTGGCAGGAATCCATTGTGGGCACTGATTGCATCCATTGTGGGCACTGATTGTTATTCCTGGTGGCCATGGGTGGCACACCTGGTGGTGACTAGGGGTGGGCATCCCTGGTGGTCCTGGTGGTGTCCCTGGTGGTCCAGTGTGGGCATCTTCGGGGGGGCTGCGCTGATAATCAATCAGCACAGACCCCCCTGTCAGAGGATCAGCTGATCAGCACTCCTCTACTCTAAGTTTAAGCTTTACAATCACTTTAATAACTTTTCCCCACAGGTTTTCTTTTTTAACTTTAATGCTACTATTTATTAGGGGCCCTGACGTGTTTTTAGCTCAAGTAATGCGTTAACAAGCAGTGAATGACCTATAAAACAAGACTTCACCAACCTCTGTAGCTGCAGGTGCTGTGATGTAATTTAGTCTAACTAAGCTTAAACCTGCTCACACTCCCATTCTAAAGTCCCGTACACACAGGCCGAATTCAATTAAAACTCGTCGACATTTGGCCCGTATGTAAGGCAGCCAGTACATTTGGCCGGCTTTTGTCAAACGTGCATGTTGGAAAACCAGCAGCCAACCGGCTCCCGATAAATGCTCTCAGCCAATGGCTGACCAGAGTTTTTTGGCAGGGGGGCGGCCCCCCTGTCAGAACAGAAATGAACATTAGGAACTCTGACCCTTTTGAGTTTTTCCCCCAAAAAACTAGTGGTGTGTACCAGGCTTTAGCCATATACTAACTACCCTGTCAATGAAGAGATACAGTGCTGTGAAAAATTATTTGCCCCCTTTCTGATTTTTTATTTTTTTGGCATATTTGTCACACTTAAATGATTCAGATCATCAAACAAATTGTATTATTACACAAAGATAACCTGAGGAAGTACAAAATGCTGATTATAAATTAGGATTTCATCTATTAATGACAAAAAGCTGTCCAAACCTGCCTGTCCTTGTGTGAAAAAGTAATTGCCCCCTTGATAAATCATGAGTGAACTGCGATTAACTACATTTTTTAGAAAGCAGAGTTAGATTTCACTTGGCACACCCAGACCTGTTGAATTAAGAAATCACTTACATAGAAGCCGTCTGACAAAGTGAAGCACGCTAAAAGATCTCAAAAAGCAACACATCATGCTGCCATCTATAAAAATTGAAGAACAGATGAGAAACAAAGTAACTGACATGTATCAGTCTGGAAAGGGGTACAAAGCCATTTCTAAGGTTTTGGATCTCCAGCGAACCACGGTGAGAGCAGTTATCCACAAATGGAGAAAACTTGGAACAGTGGTGAACCTTCCCAGGAGTGGCTGGCCTACCAAAATCAATCCAAGAGCACAATGATGACTCATTGAGGAGGTCATAAAAGAACCCAGAACAACATTTAAAGAACTGCAGGCCTCACTTGACTCAGGTAAATCAGTGTTCATGATTCAACAATAAGAAAGACTGGGAAAAAATGGCATCCATGGGAGAGTTCCAAGGCCAAAGCCACTGTTGACCAAAAAGAACACAAAGGCTCATCTCACATTTACAAAAAAACATCTTGATTATCCCCAAGACTTTTAGGCAAATATTCTGTGCACTGATGAGACAAAAATTTTACTTTTTGGAAGGTGTGCATCCCGTTACATCTGGCATAAACTAATACAGCATTTCATAACAGTAACATCATACCAACAGTCAGACATGGTGGTGGTAGCGTGATTGTCTGGGGCTGCTTTTCAGGTTCAGGACCTGGACTACTTACCATAATTGATGGAATCATAAAATTCTGAGCTCTACCAGAAAATCCTAAAGGAGAATGTCCGGCCATCAGTTTGTCACCTCAAGCTTAAGTGCACGTGGGTTATGCAGCAGGAAAAAGATCCGAAACACAACAGCAAGTCTAAAATTTAGGTTTTGGAGTGGCCTCGTCAAAGTCCGGACTTAAATCCAATTGAGATACTGTATCATAACCTTACACAGGCTATTCATGCTGGAAACCCTCCAATGTGGCTGAATTAAAACAATTCAGCAAAGAAGAGTGGGCCAAAATTGCTCCACAGCAATGTGAAAGACTCATTTCCAGTTATTGCAAACGCTTGATTGCAGTTGTTGTCGCCAAGGGTGGCACAAGCAGTTATTAGGTTTAGAGGGCAATTACTTTTTCACATAAAGTCAGGCAGGTTTGGACAGCTTTTTTGCCTTGATAAATGAAACCATCATTTAAAAACTGCATTTTGTATTTACTTATGTAATCTTTGTGTAATAATAACATTTATTTGATGATCTGAGTCATTTAAGTGTGACAAATCTGCAAGAAAAATCAGAAAGGGGTCAAATACTTTTTCACACAACTGTATATTTACTTACCTAATCTAAGGGTGCCCTGGGCTGGTCACATGATTGGGTCCCAGAGCTGGTTTCAGTGTAGAGGAGGGATAGCAGACAATGGATGCCCCATATAAGTTTATGGGTGATGTCACCATCCAGAATCTGAAGCTATGATCGTTGCGCTCTCCTCCCTTAGATTAAGGGAGTATACACAACTACAGGGTAGTTAGCATAGGGCTTATAATGGGGGTGGGAGTAGGTTTAAGCTTAGTTAGATTTTGACTGGACTTCCACTTTAATACATCATGAAATGCATTCTTATAAATGTGGCTCAATATAAGCCTCTTGCAGTCAGATTGGGAAAGGGGAGGGAAGGACTGGGAGCAAATCAGGTGTGCTGAATGCAAATGTGATAACATGCTGATAGGAGGACAGCAGAATGGACAGAGGGATTTACTACTGTTCTCTCACTGTCCATTCATAAGGCTAGCAGTAGAGAGGAGTAGAGAGGGGACATCACTGTATTCCTCAACTGTAAGTGATGTCATCCATTTAGCTATGCTATATGATTGGGCTGAGGAAATCTCAAAAGTTAATAGACAGGAATACAAATCATTTGGCAGGTAAGCCAGCTCCTATGTATGTTTTTTATTTGTCTATTTGCCCTGTGTTCACCTTAAGGGCCCGGTTCACACTGCTGCTGTGCGAATTTTGTGCAAATTTGATCCGATTGCGTTGCGAATTATGCAAATAAAAATTGTTATAATTGTGTTTCCTGACCAAAGATTACTTGTATGCAAACATATTCTTCTACAGTAAATGGCCAGACATAATAAACAGACATAATAAAGAAACTGAATAAAAAGCTTGTTATTGCCATAAAGCTGTTCAAGCATTACTCCCTTTGAAAACAAAACTCATAAATATTGAGTTTCATTAAACTTAAGGGATTTTTTCTGTTATATTGAGTTACTTTGCTAACTTCAAAACTATATTATTTGAGCTTTTTTCCTAAGAGTTTTATGTTAATTAGAAAATCTACCAACATATACAGTACATCAAAGAAGCAAAGATTTCAGAGCAAAACTAGCCTAGACATAAGCTGTTTTATAGTTTCTAATGACAAAGGTATTTAAATATTAGTACCATGTTGTCTACATTTTGCACATTAGCTTCTCTGTTTTACCAACCTAATTTAAGTTATTCGTCTGCTCTGCTTTAAAGGGAGCATCCAATGGTTTTAAAGAGATCAATCACTTTGCTCATTCACGGCCAAGGAACAATGTCTTTCCTCCCTCACCCCTGACTCTCTGCAACTCAGTATCTGATACCAGTGTTCAGCCACTACTATTTCCTCAGTTGAAAACTACCCAGTACTTCCAGGTATGGAGCATGTGATCCTCACCCATGTTGCAGTGTTTGGGCCTAGCAGCCAGTTGATCCAGCCATTGCGTATTTCAGTCTGTCATACATTTTGACAAGCTGATGGCAGCAGGACAGGACAATGCATCTGTGCCTCCTGGGCCCCTGAAAATGCTGAGATTTGACCGCAACAGGCTAAACTACCTATGTGCATGTCTTACCCTGAATAAGTCAAATACGGTGTCTCTTTAAGGTCAATTTTTTTTAAAGTATATAAACTGAAGCTTTTATTTTTTTATTATAGTATATCATTTTTATTCATACAAATTCACCACACTTATGCCCCATACACACGGTCGGATTTTCCGATGGAAAATGTCCTATCGGACCATGTTGTCGGAAATTCCGACCGTGTGTGGGCTCCATCGGACTTTTTCCGTCGGAATTTGCGACGGAAAAAGTTTGAGATCCTGCTCTCAAATTTTCCGACAACAAAGTTCTATTGGACTTTTTCCGATCGTGTGTAGCAAATTCCAACGGACAAAGTGCCACGCATGCTCAGATCACAATACAAGACCAAAGCTATTTGCAAACAGAAAATGCAGCGCTGGATAGTGGAAAAACTGTAAATTACCAGTTAACGTGACCCAAATTAATTGGTGAAAATAGTAATAATTCAAACAAAATGCATAATCGGTTAATATGAATAACCCAAAATAATTAGTGAAATAAATATTCAAACAAAGTTCATACTCAATCAATGAAAAAAAACCCCGATGGGGGAAGTGAATAAATGAATACTCAAGTGAAGTTCATATGTGAATACAAAAATTCGAAAAATCCAAAGTGATTAAAAAATGAACAAATAAATTCATAAAAGTTCCTGTGAAATCAATCAAAAATGTAGACGTTGATAGTAGTGCAGCCCATCACCACAGAGATAAAGCAGAAGGAGGGGAGGCTTACCAGAAAGCCAGCGACCGCCCTTATTCAGGGGGGTCAAACTGAGCTTAAGATGAACAGCCTTGGTGCTGTTGGGGATATCCCACGTCCGAATCGATATCCGACGGCAACGGATCTCCTCCCGAATGGTGGCTGTTCACCGAAAATCCTCGTGCGTTACTGGCAGTATAACGACCGGATGGATCAAGTGGATGATATAGATGGAAAACAAAAGGGGACTCGAATAGTGTAGACGTTTCCAGTGGGTTTATTGAATTAGCCACAGTAGCATAACAAAAAAAATATCGAAAAAACCTTGCAAGGTAATGGCGGCTCCGTTCGGTCTATGGGACAATACTCGCGCATGCGCAGTACGATCGTACGTAACGAACCCTACGGCGTTTCGTCACTGTGACGAAACGCCGTAGGGTTCGTTACGTACGATCGTACTGCGCATGCGCGAGTATTGTCCCATAGACCGAACGGAGCCGCCATTACCTTGCAAGGTTTTTTCGATATTTTTTTTGTTATGCTACTGTGGCTAATTCAATAAACCCACTGGAAACGTCTACACTATTCGAGTCCCCTTTTGTTTTCCATCTATATCATCCACTTGATCCATCCGGTCGTTATACTGCCAGTAACGCACGAGGATTTTCGGTGAACAGCCACCATTCGGGAGGAGATCCGTTGCCGTCGGATATCGATTCGGACGTGGGATATCCCCAACAGCACCAAGGCTGTTCATCTTAAGCTCAGTTTGACCCCCTGAATAAGGGCGGTCGCTGGCTTTCTGGTAAGCCTCCCCTCCTTCTGCTTTATCTCTGTGGTGATGGGCTGCACTACTATCAACGTCTACATTTTTGATTGATTTCACAGGAACTTTTATGAATTTATTTGTTCATTTTTTAATCACTTTGGATTTTTCGAATTTTTGTATTCACATATGAACTTCACTTGAGTATTCATTTATTCACTTCCCCCATCGGGGTTTTTTTTTCATTGATTGAGTATGAACTTTGTTTGAATATTTATTTCACTAATTATTTTGGGTTATTCATATTAACCGATTATGCATTTTGTTTGAATTATTACTATTTTCACCAATTAATTTGGGTCACGTTAACTGGTAATTTACAGTTTTTCCACTATCCAGCGCTGCATTTTCTGTTTGCATATATCTTGTTTGTGCCCTATACCGGGGTTATTAATGTTCAGCTGCAGGATTTACCTTCACGGTTTTTTGGTTTAATTTCCTCATCAACACAATTTTTGCCAATAAGTTTTCCTTTTTCACCTAGCGCAAATTCTTTCTTTATATCTAAGACCAAAGCTATTGGCTACTAGCCTCTACGTAGTCCCGTCGTACGCAACACACGTCACCACGTTCAGGATGATCGCATTTTCCGACAACTTTGTCCGACCGTGTGTATGCAACACCAGTGTTGGACAAAATCCGTCGGAAAAAATCTGACGGATTTTGTGGTCGGTATTTCCGATCGTGTGTACGGGGCATAAGGCCTTTTTCACACGGACGGACCGTTCAGGTCCACCTGTCAGTTTTTTAGGCGGACCTAAGCGGACGCTCCATAGACCTCTATGGAGCAACGGATGTCAGCGGTGACATGTCCACTGACATCCGACCCACTCTGATCCGAAAAAGTGTGACAGAGGAAAACCCTACTGTAGTATGGGTCTATATTCATATATAACTTTAGTTATTGAATTACAAGAAACTTAGTAATCACTTCTATCTATATACAACATGTTTAATGCATGAGACATCTGCTTCATTATGCTATGGGAAGTTGGGAACCTTTGACCTTTTCTTTTCATCAGTTGTAGCTATTGTTTTCCCTACCATATAAATATGGCTGGGAGACCAGTCCGGAGTTTGAGTTTTGATTCAAGACTAAGAGTCTGAATCATGTTGTTGACTATCATCTCCAGGTATCTCATTTATAAGGTAACGACTCCCCTGGATTCAATATGCTGAATTTATCCTGTATTGTATCATCTGTAATTCATCTTTAACCGAAAAGTAAATCTCCTTTTTATTACATTCTTTGTGTGTGTTTTAATCCTTGCATTTACTGACCACATATCTGAAAGGGTAAATATATGAATGAACCTGTTAGGTACCTGAGTGGTGAGCCTGACTTCGCTGGGAGAGGGCCTCTCTTACGGCTCTGGTTCAGGGCCCACTGGAGTGGAGACAGTGGTCCCGTGAGCACAGCGGGTAGGAGTGCCTGGAATGGATGCTGTGGGAGACGTAGCTGATCAGTAGCGATCTCCTGGATGTTGAAGCAGCAGAGACTGGCAGGTAGCGGAGCAGGGTCCGGATGTAGGGTGACCCCGAGATGGCGTCAGCAACTCTGGAAGTATGCAGCATGCGGGAGCAGGCAGAGGGGTCGTCAGGCAGGCCGGGTCTGGATACACTTGGCAGGCAGGTAAGTGGGCACAGGCAATGGAGAGGTCAGACAGGCAGGAGATCAGCGTTCAGGTATCAGTCCAAAGCAGAGTCAACAGGCCGGAATCAGGAGTGGAGAAGGCAGCAGAGTCAAGTGGAAGCCGGATCAGGTAAACAGGAGTACACAACAGAGGCAGGTTAAACAAGGGGCAAACTGCAGACGAACAGCACTTGACATGTGCAGCTGTCATTCTTTTAAAGGCCAACTGGCGCCAAACAGCGCTAACGCGTCACGTGTGCGCCCGCGACGCACGTGCCCGCGCTCGCTGCGCACGCGCGCGCGCCTGAGGAGTACGACGGCGCGTACCCTCGTTTCGACGCCCGGACGAATCAGCGGCGCGTGTGCGCATGCGCGCGCGCCGATTCGACCGTACGTCGCAAGTGGAGCCCTGACATTGCCCCCCCACAAGGGGCAACCTCCGGGTGCCCAGTTGGTCATCCTTCTCAGGGTGTGAAATGAAAAAAGCACGAATTAGTCTTCCAGCATGTATATTGTCCTCAGGTTCCCAAGAATTGCTTTCTGGGCCGAAGCCCTTCCATTTGATTAGAAACTGTCTTTGCCCTTGTCGCCTTCTACAGTCTAGAACAACTTCTACCTCGTACTCCTCGTTTCCATCCACTAGGACAGGTTCAGGAGGCCCGGACTCCCTATTGGGGAAGGGATCGGGTACCGAGGGTTTCAATAGAGAGACATGAAACACAGGATGTATCTTCATGGTGTCTGGCAGGGACAGTTCATAGGACACCTCATTAATCCTCCTCTTTACAGGAAAAGGGCCCAGGAACTTGGGTGCCAACTTCTTAGAGGGACAGGTTAACTTTAAATTAGAAGAGGAAAGCCATACCTGATCCCCGATTTGCAGATTCAACTCTCCCCTCCTCTTTTGGTCAAAGGCTTTCTTACTGTCCGCCTGGGCCTTGGTTATGGCTTCCTGGAGGATTTGGTTGTTGTTGTTTTGCCGTCCTTAAGTACTCAAGATTCTTGTGGTCCGTGTAAATTAGTACAGGGTGGACTGCTCCCTCCAGCAAGTACCTCCATTCCTCCAGCGCTGATTTTATGGCTAGCAGTTCTCGGTCACCTACATCGTAGTTCCTTTCTGCGGGTGAAAGTTTCCGGGAAAAGAAGCCCACAGGGTGCATTAGGTCCTTATTGCCCTGGCGTTGGGAGACCACGGCCCCCACTGCTACCTCAGAGGCATCCACTTCCAGGATGTATGGGAGAGATGGGTCAGGGTGACTGAGGATGGGAGCGGATGTGAATCGCTCCTTGAGTTTCACAAACGCCTCCTGGGCCTCTGGACCCCAATGAAACCGTACATTCTGCCTTGTTAGCTGTGTGATTGGTGAGATGATGGCCGAGAACCCCTTGATGAACTTTCTGTAAAAATTAGCAAATCCGACAAAACGCTGCACACCCTTCTTGTCAGAGGGTGGCGGCCAGTCCAGCACAGCCGTTACCTTCTGCGGGTCCATCTCGATGCCTGCTGGGGAGATCTGAAGACCCAAGAATTGGATGCTCTGCTGCTCGAAGGTGCACTTCTCTGCTTTCGCGTACAATCCGTGCTGACGAAGACGGAGTAAGACTCGGCCCACATGCCCCCGATGCTGCTCAAGCGTTCTGGAGAAGATTAGGATGTCATCCAAGTATACAATGACAAAAATGTCCAGGAAGTCCCTGAAGACCTCATTTATGAGGTGCTGGAAAGTAGCCGGGGCATTACAAAGGCCGAAGGGCATAACTAAGTATTCGTAATGCCCAAAACGGGTACGAAATGCAGTCTTCCATTCATCACCTGATCGGATGCGAACCAGGTTATAGGCCCCTCTTAAGTCCAGTTTGGAGAATATGGTGGCCGCTCTTAGTTTTTGAAACAGTTCCGGTATTAAGGGTAAGGGATAGCGATTTTTAATTGTAACTTTATTTAGCTCCCGGTAGTCCACACAGGGTCGGAGTGACTGGTCTTTCTTGGTTACAAAGAATATGCCGGCCCCAGCGGGTGAGGTGGAGTGACGTATAAACCCCTTCTTTAGGTTCTCCGAAATGTAGGCCTTCAGGGCCTCTTGTTCCTTCTCGGAAAGGGGGAAGATACGCCCGAACGGAATCTCGGCCCCCGGCAAAAGTTCTATGGGACAATCATAGGTGCGGTGTGGGGGTAGGGTGTCCGCTCCCCGTTTACTAAAGACGTCTAAGAATTCATGGTATGGTTCCGGTACCGCTTGGATCAGGTCAGTATCAGAGTCCAGACAAAGAAGCGTAGCGGGTTGTACCGGAGCTTCGTGTAAGCAATGTTCCAGGCAGTAGGGGGACTGGAACTTGACCTCCCCTGTGGACCAGCAGATGGTCGGATCGTGTGCCTGCAACCAGGGGATGCCCAGGATCACTGGGAACAGGGGGGACGAGATTACGTCCAAGGTTAACAGTTCCTGGTGGTGGAGAGAAGAGATAGTGAACAGAGGTTGGGTCTCCTGGACAACTTGGCCCGATTTAATGCGGGAACCGTCAGCCAGGAAGACGGATAGTCCGCGGGCCTTCCTCTGAAGAGGAATGTCGTGCCGGCTGGCAAAGGTGGTATCGATGAAACAGCTGCAGGCTCCTGAATCAAGGATGGCGTTGGTGCGAATCGTCCTTCCCAGGAACTGAAAAGACAGGGGTAGAGAGATGTGGGTGGCATGGACTGGTAAGTGAGCAGAGTTGATTGACACAGACGAAAGGCACTTACGCAGCTTGCTCGGGCAACTGTTCACAAAGTGTCCGGGCCCACCACAGTACAGGCACAAATTTAGTTGACGGCGTCGGGCACGTTCCTCCAGAGACAGAGTGGGTCGCATGAGACCAAGCTGCATCGGCTCGCCGGCATCGGGAAGAGGATGGGCAGGGGCCATTGGCTGAGCGGGCATGTAACGGCCAGCCGGTAATGGAGCCCTTGCGGTCATCCAAGCCGGACGGTGGACTTGAGCGGATCTCTCGACTCTGCGTTCCCGGAGCCGACGGTCAATTTGTATGCTCAAAGTTATCAGGCCCTCCAAAGTGTCTGGGGTGCCCACTCGGGCAAGTTCATCCTTTAGGCCTTCGGAGAGGCCCATGCGGAACTGATGCCTTAAAGCCGAGTCATTCCACTGGGTGTCTGCGCTCCATCGTCTAAAGTCTGTCACATAGTCCTCGTAGAGTTGCGCCATGGCTTCCAGGAAAGACGAGAGGGACTGCGTCAGCATGCTATTTCCCTCCAGCAGGCGATGAGCCCAAATCTGAGGTTCGCCCTGCAGCAGGGAGATTACGAACCCCACTTTGGTGGCCTCTAGGGAGAAGGTTCTGGGTTGAAGAGCAAAGTATAACTGGCAGGCGTTGCGGAAGACACGGAATTTGGAACGATCTCCGGAGAAGCGATCAGGAACAGGTACTCTGGGTTCAGGAGGCAGCATCACCACCGCAGGAGGAGTAGCAGGTGTTGCAGAAGGTTGCGGAGATGTAGGAGCCGCAACATTGGGGTCAGCAAGTTGCTGCACTCGACCTTCCAGTCTGGTATACCCTTCTTGCAGGGATTGCACTGCCTGAGTGAGGGCTGCCAGGTGTGAGCAGAACTCCTTCATGGCAGAGGCTTCTCCCGCAGGCTCAGTCATGGCTGTTCGTACTGTTAGGTACCTGAGTGGTGAGCCTGACTTCGCTGGGAGAGGGCCTCTCTTACGGCTCTGGTTCAGGGCCCACTGGAGTGGAGACAGTGGTCCCGTGAGCACAGCGGGGTAGGAGTGCCTGGAATGGATGCTGTGGGAGACGTAGCTGATCAGTAGCGATCTCCTGGATGTTGAAGCAGCAGAGACTGGCAGGTAGCGGAGCAGGGTCCGGATGTAGGGTGACCCCGAGATGGCGTCAGCAACTCTGGAAGTATGCAGCATGCGGGGAGCAGGCAGAGGGGTCGTCAGGCAGGCCGGGTCTGGATACACTTGGCAGGCAGGTAAGTGGGCACAGGCAATGGAGAGGTCAGACAGGCAGGAGATCAGCGTTCAGGTATCAGTCCAAAGCAGAGTCAACAGGCCGGAATCAGGAGTGGAGAAGGCAGCAGAGTCAAGTGGAAGCCGGATCAGGTAAACAGGAGTACACAACAGAGGCAGGTTAAACAAGGGGCAAACTGCAGACGAACAGCACTTGACATGTGCAGCTGTCATTCTTTTAAAGGCCAACTGGCGCCAAACAGCGCTAACGCGTCACGTGTGCGCCCGCGACGCACGTGCCCGCGCTCGCTGCGCACGCGCGCGCGCCTGAGGAGTACGACGGCGCGTACCCTCGTTTCGACGCCCGGACGAATCAGCGGCGCGTGTGCGCATGCGCGCGCGCCGATTCGACCGTACGTCGCAAGTGGAGCCCTGACAGAACCTATGGTTAAATGTAACACATAATTTAACCCCTTAAAACATAATGGTGCTGTGGGCAGCAATCCATATGCGGATTGGATGGAAAATGTCTCTTCGGTCCATATTCATCCGATCGCCCATAGAGGAGATCTCTGACAGGTCCGTCCCTGCACAGTGTGCAGAGACAGACCTGTCATCTGCTTTCTCAGTGGGGATCGACGGTGCGATCCCCCGATAAGCAGAGACCGTACACGGACACGGCCGCGTGAAAGAGACCTTACTTATGGAATGCTTTTTGCATTGTTTAAAATTGATTTTATTCAAAGTACTAATAAATATGTGTTTAATTCTATCAACAATTTATACTTTAGTTCTTGCATGTACGTGTATAAATTGGGGCAGGCTGGTATGGTCCCAGTGCATTACTTTGTTACTATGAAGATGGCCCTGCAGTTTATGGACCAGCTGAGAAATGGTAGCACCTGAAGAAATCTTTGGTCCTCTTGACTGCTAGTACTTATGATGGGACTTCATCACTCAAGTGTTCATAGGGCAGCACAGCCATTCAATATAGCTCTGTGTGTGTCACATTTTCGTTTTTGGAGCTGCCAATGCAAACACTTTAATTCTCCATTTCTTCTTGATGTTTCCACTATGAAAACACTACCTACTGGCACCATAAAAAGCTGAAAAGTCTTTGTACTATGAAAGTGAAAGAAATGCCCACAAGAAATATATCACGGGTGTTTCCTTTTGATGGATCAATCAAAATGACCTAAAGAATCAAACAAATAAATGAATACTCAAAGGACATAAAACACACACACACCTTTGAAACTGTAAAAAAAACAAAGAAAAAACAAAAAGGAAAGATGGCTATAGTTAAATTTTAGTCTGAAAGCTGTAACATGAAGCTAGTTGGTTCTACTGCAATAAATTACTAAACTAATTATCTAGTCGCAGGCTAGCTGAATCATTTAAAGGGGTAATTAGCAATCAGATATAATGAGTACTTCTACTATTTCATGTCATACTGTATTTAGCTTTTACACAGCCTAAAGCAACTAAATGATATCTTCTTTTTCATGGAGGGCAGTGGAAAGATATTGAGTGCATCAGCCCATATTATTATTCTGCATTGTTTATTTCTTCACTGGACTGAGCACAGAAAAGCTTTCTGTCAAACTTTCCAAGTCTTATAGGCACTTTTAAGCACGTAACTATTTACTAATGCAAATGTAAACTGCCAGATAACTGAATAATTGGCCTATTGTATAAACATTATTGGGTTCTTAAGTGGCGGGAGTGTAATATCCTTTTTAAGTTAACGTATGGTTCAAAAACAAACATAAACATGTCAGCTACTTCCCCTTCTACTGTCTTGCCTTGCTTGCTTTAAATATCAAAAAGGAACAAGGCAGTTACATTGTTGGTGCCATCCATACAGGGATATATTTATGTGACCATTCTGTGTCCATTGCCATGGAGAGTCCATTAATTACATAGTTACATAGTTAGTCAGGTTGAAAAAAAACACAAGTCCATCCAGTTCAACCATAAATAAAAATAAATAAATAAATAAATAAATAAAATAAAATAATATCATACAATCCCATATACCCAATTCTATGCCCACAGTTGATCCAGAGGAAGGCGAAAAACCCCAGCAGAGCATGATACAATTTTACCTGAGTACCTGTCACAGTGAAAAAAAGTAAAAAAACAGTCCATCTGAGTACCTGAGTATTTGATACAGTTCATCTGAGTACCCGAGTTCAAAATTTATCTGTCACAGCCCAAGAATTATGGGAAAAAATATCTGCACAACTTCAAAAGTCTCACAAGGCCTCTTTTTGCTACTAAAAATACCATTGACTGTTTACTTTTCAAAAAGGGGGTCCATTTGGGGGGTAAATTTATACTTTCCCTGACATTTCAGAGCCTCAAGAAATGAGATAGGCTGTCAGTGCATCAGGTGTGATCAGATGTGATACATTTTCAATGATTTGCACCATAGCTTATAGACTCTATAACTTTCACAGAGACTAAACAATATCCACTAATTTGGCTTATTTTTACTAAAGAGATGTAGCAGTATACATTTTGGCCCAAATTTATGAACAAAAATTACTTATTTGCAAAATTTTAGCATAGAAACTAAAAAAAAAGTGTTTTTAAAAAAAAAAAAAAAAAAAATCGCAATTTTTTCACTTATGTTGCAAAAAATAAAAAACCCAGTGGTGATTAAATACCACCAAAAGAAAGCTCTATTTGTATTGAAAAAAAATAATACAAATGTTGTTTGGGTACAGTGTTGCATGACTGAGTAATTGGCATTCAAAGTATGAGAGCGCTGAAAACTAAAAATTGGTCTGGGCAGGAAGGGTGTATAAATGTCCTGTATTGAAGTGGTTAAACGAACCTGTGTACATGTACACATAAGATAACATTGGATGAGTTCAGGGGCAGCTGAAAAATGCATCCAACTGCCTCTGAACATCCGTTTACCAGCAGCTGTGTACATGAGGCCTAACACCAGCCCTAATGCTTTGTTTTATACATAGCAATGTGATTGTCACGCCAGATCTGTCATGCCAATTAAATTACTTTTTATCAATAAAGCAATATTTTTTTTTTTTATCACACAGCAACACGGTCTCAAAGCTAAAAGTGCATAGTGGTGACCAATTTTTTAAATTATAGTTTGCTTTGCTGTGAAATTCAAGCCCAATTTGAATAGGGCAAAATCAGTCATTTCACAATTAAATCAAGTTCAGAAAAATCATCTTTGCATCCCTATTCAACAATGGTAAAAAGGAGCCAAGACAGTGGCAAATTGGGACCAGATTCCACACGATATACAGTGGTATAACACAGCAGGGTAGTGTGAACCACAAGAGTAGGAACATGACTTTACAAACCTTTTGGCTTAGAACATTTTTCTTTTTGTGTCAGCCTTACGATTAAACACTGTGTTGCTGGAGGAAATGGAGAATGCTGTTTTGAAGTAGCGCCAGCACACAAAATACAATAAAAAGTATTAGTTCAAAGTGAATCCTTGTAGAAAAGAGGAATATTTAAATTCAATGTACTTCCATAAATAGGAATCCCAGGGCTATCAGGCATAAATTATATTGTTACGCAAGACTTTTCTGGTGAAAGAAAAATTACCTTTAATATTTTGTATTTTTAAACAGCTGTCTTTAGATCTGGATGCCCTAGAAATTAGGCTTTGTAAATGCTAAATTATCACATTAGCTCCACAGTCTACATTCCATGGAATGCTCTTGCATAGTATTTTGTGCATTTCTCCGAGGATCAATGTCATTATTTCAGCACTGCCCAAGCACTCTGATTCTGGACCCCTGATAGCAAAATATCAATAGAAGCCCAATTAGATCATACCAATAAGCCTATAACAGCCTCTATGTCTTTTAAAATCAAACGTTTAGCCCCGGGTATCATGACTTTTTATAAATATATCTCCTGAGCCATTTAGTTGTGTTATTCCTCAAAGTATTGCACAATTCTTACAGATTTTATAAGATAAACTTAAAGTGAACCTGCCAGACTTTTAAAGGGTCAGTCCACTCACAAATTACGTTTTCATTTAAAGCTGTATTAAACCCAAAAACAAAAAAATTATTTATAGCAACTGTAAGCTGGAGAACAGGTAGCATGTACAAAGCTCCCTGAGATACGCAGTCTCTCGGACACAGATACCAAATCCACAAAGGTAGTGACAAAACAGTGCAGTGTTTATTTGTGATATTTACAAGTCTATATACCGGTGCTGTACGGTGTCTCAAAAACCAACAGGGAAAATAATAGCAAAACAAAAGCCTAGCCGTGTCTCGGCACTAACTATACAAAATATACAAGTCCTAACTACCAGGCTGAGAAAGCCTACAGCTTGTCAGCTTGCACATACGCAGCCTGTAAGTTTTCACCAAAATTTCACTCTCCCAGACAGGAGTTGTCTGATTTTCCCAGGCCAAGAGCACTTGCTGTCTGTCTCAGGTGAGTTTAAATTGGCCTGCGGATAAGGCCCAAGATCTGAACTGGATCGAGAATCAGAGATCCCTGAACATGTATGAGAGGAGTCTGGATGATGTATAAACCCCGAACAGGACATTCCCGGCTCTCTCTGGGACGTGCTGCTATACAACTTATCAATCCTCAAATGTGGTGGCTGCATTTTTTAGACTTTTTTTCACCTGGTGATTCAGTCAGTAACACACTTCCTGCCTTAGGGTTTCTCTACCCCACTGGAGAAGTAATGGAGACACCTTTGGACAGTAGCATTGTCAATCTGGGGTTGCCAGCAGCACTGATTGAGCTGTAAAAATCGGACAGGGTGGTTGTAGTCGGTAGATTGACTTCTGTACAACTACATTGCCCATACATAGATCAAAATTCAGACAGTCCCTGCTGAACCAGAGGAATTGCAATCCATGTATGGCTGGCTTAACATAGCATGATATACTGTTGTAAAGCAGAAATGTAGTTATAAAGCACTTGCCATAATCCTCCCACCCCAACAAAAATCTCCCCTTCTTATCCCAAACCATACCTCACCCCTACAAAATGTACTCTTTCCTCGAGTACCCCCCCCCCCCCCCCCCCCCCCCACCAGCAAAGCAAACCTCCCCAAAAATATATTCCCTAACATAAATCATCCCCACTATAAAGCAACCCCTCCTTCGCAAAGAGCTCCAACCACAAGAACCCCCCCCCCCCCCCAGCTAAGTGTTCCTTCACAAGACAATACCCCCCAACAGACATTCCTCAGAAAAGAGCTCCTCTCTACAAGAAATTACCCCCACAAATAAAATCACTCCATACAATAATATACCTCCAAGCAAAGACTACTCTCTCTCAAGAAAATACCCTCAGTAAAGAACTCCTCACCACAGGACTCCCCAACCTTCTCACAGCGACGTCCCCCTCACTTTACACAAAGAGCTCCTTCACTCCTCCCTACAAGAAAATGTCCTCAAGAGAAGTCCATCAAACTATACACTGCATATTTAGCTAGGCATCCCAACCTGTGTGACAACAAATATATCGACTTATCACTATTGCTCCTTACAAAGTTATTCTGTTTAGTGAAACTATCATCAAATCACCAATAAAAAGTAAAATAGAAGCTGATAATCAATGTAGTAGTCTGTGCTGCTACAATTATTGCTGCATTCCTCCGGGTCCTGTGTAGAGTGGTTGCCCCACCGCAAACTAATCACACAAGGTTTCTTGCTCGACACTGCTGTCATTTACAGAATACCTTGTAATATAAGGTTTTGTCTGATTGGAGGAGGTAAAGAAAGGCAAATCAGAGAACACCTGTTAAACGTTAATATTTTCAACTTTTTTTTTTTTTCTTAGAAAAGCACAAGTTCTCTTTAAAGCTGTATTAGGGGTCCATTTCACGTTTGCACTCCATTGAAGCAAATCAAGCACATATTGTGCTTGTTTAGTTTCTGCCCTGACCACAGCAGCTGGGGAATAAAACTCTGAAAGCAGAATTGATAAAAAGTTTGCTACTTCTGACTTCATTCATCTAAGAGACGATCAGGGAATAGATATTTGCTGATCTCCCTACGCTCTCACTGCTGACACCCACCATGGATCTATAAAAGTGTAAATAAACGAATGCGCAAACCAGTGTGATGTGTATTCAATGAGTAGCTGCCAACATGAGATAAATGTTCCCACACAGTAACAATATATAAAACAAATGATGTGGTGCTTCCTCAATTCAGTAAATACAATAAAGTGCATAAACTTCAAGAAATAAATTAATATTTGTTTAAACAATACTCAAATGAAAAGTCTGTTTTCTGTATACATAATTCCAATAAAGTATACAAAGTGGTTTGTGCAAAAACTTCTGCATAGACAATTCCAACACAATATTAAAGTGCTCCTTGCAAAAAATTTCAGTGCAAAAGTTAATGTTCATAGAATGATGTCACCATTCAAAGTGCACACATAAATAATATTCAAATTCTTTCAAATTGTAGAACTTCCACCATCCATGATCATGGTGTGCCCCAGCCTCTCACCTCAGGGAAAGACCCCTAAAGGTCTAGTCGCTACTTCTGGTATCACTCTTTCATACCTCTCAAATTTTTGAGATGGGAATGAGGGACACCTATCAGCAAAAGTATGCAGGTATACACACCCCTTACCACGCCCCCTTAAAGGAGAAATGTACAAAAAAAACAAGATTGGTTAAACCCTCAAGTGCTTTTTTACCACTGCTATTCCTTCATATTGGCGTTTGGGATTTACAAATGCAGCAATTTAGAAATCAGATGAAAGGTTTAGCACTGGGAAACACTTTTTGATAGATAAAAAGTGCATTTTATATACATCTAAATAGATCAGACCAAAATAAGGGAAAATGAGGAGGGATGAGGGACAGAGGGAGATTGCTCCAAATCAGGGACAGTCCCTCCAAATCAGGGACAGTTGGGAGGTATGCTCTTTAGGTGTCAGCAACTGCAGGCTCCTTCTCCTTGAAACACTCAGCAACCTTAAACTTCTCAGTAAATTCAGATGGATACCAAATATCTCATCACCTCCACACTTCTCCGTAGTAAACTCACATGCAATAGAAATTAATCTCCATGTGCAGAATCCCAATACAAATATTTTATTAAAAGCATCAACTTACATCTAAAATAACACTGTTCAGCTTCACGAATATCAGGTACTTACAGTCTCGGCCGTGACCGGAAGTGACGTCACTCGGCTCCTCCCGACACGTTGCATCACTGATCACGTGACTTCATCAAGGGTACCCTTTTGGAATTGTATACGCAGAAGTTTTTGCATAGAGCACTTTGTATACTTTATTGGAATTGTGTATGCAGAAAACAGACAATTCATTTGAGTATTGTTTACACGAATATGTATTTATTTATTGAAGTTTATGCACTTTATTGTATTTATTGTATTGAGGAAGCGCCACATCATTTGTTTTATATATTGATACTCACCATGGACGCCAAAGGCACTCAGGAGGGACGGATGAGCTCATCATACACGGCGGGGATGGGGTCAGCCAAATTACATTCACTAGAAAACTGACAGTTGGCTGTCTTACATCCTTACAATGGTGGCAGCAAATAGATTAATGTTCCTAGAGAGTTTTTACTTTACTGTGCCACTTACAGACCTCATATGTAGCACCGCAGAAATTCAGGGGATATCATTCTTCCTAGGCTTCTCCTTGGCTGTGTTATATGACATATCAGGGTGGAAAAAGACCCTAGGACAATCTCCCTTGGTTTTGAGACACAACTTTATTGAACAACTTCAATGTTATTTGAACTCTGTGCACATACTGCAGAGAATTCAGAAAACAAAAAAAGCTTTGAAGCGCAGGCCATAATCCAGGGCAGGAGATGTGGGGTATGTGCCCCAGGTGCCCGGCACTAGTTATTGCCTTGCTAAAGAAATAATGCTCACCAAACAGCCATAAAGTTTTAGACAGCATACTGAGTGATAGATTACCTGAGGATTTTCTGCAATTAACCTCCTAAAAACTACCGACCCACTCACAGGCAGGAGGACTGAAGAAAACCAAAAAAGAAAACTGATGTTGATGCCCAAATGAATATTCCGTTAAAATTTGAGAAAAAATGCAAGGTGCATCAAAAAAAAGTTGTTCATATTGTTTTCTTTGGAAAGCAGCTACAGCCTGAGTAGAAAAGGCTGTGCCCTTCTGGCATGTGCAAAAAATTACCTATGCTTTCTGTATGTAGTTCTAAAACACCCAAGCTAAGTCAAAGCTAGGGATGAGCTTCGAGTTCGAGTCAAACTCATGTTCGACTAGAACATTGCCTGTTCACCTGTTCAGCGAACAGCGAACAATTTGGCGTGTTCGTGGCAGATTCAAAAAGCCGCAAACACCCTGTAAAAGTCTATGGGAGAAATCTCAAGTGCTAATTTTAAAAGCCTATATGCAAGTTATTGTCATAAAAATGTTTGGGGACCTGGGTCCTGCCCCATGGGACATGTATCAATGCAAAAAAAAGTTTTAAGAACGGCCGTTTTTTCAGAAGCAGTGATTTTAATTTGCAGGAAAAAAAGCTATTGCGGCTATAATGAATTGCCGGCTCCCGTAATACAGAGAACAGTCATTCATTGAAAGTCATTGATAAAAAAAAAAAAAAAAAAAAAAAAAAGGGTGGGGGTTCCCCCAAATTCAATTACCAGGACCTTCAGCCCCGGACCAATTGGCAGCCAAAGGACCAGGCCCCTTTTTGCGATTCGGCACTGCGTCGATTTAACTGACAATTGCGCGGTCGTGCGACGTGGCTCCCAAACAAAATTGATGTCCTTTTTTTCCCACAAATAGAGCTTTCTTTGGTGGTATTTGATCGCCCCTGCGGTTTTTATTTTTTGCGCTATAAACAAAAATAGAGCGACAATTTTGAAAAAAAAAAAATTTTTTTTGCTTTTTGCTATAAGAAATATCCCCAAAAAATATATAAAAAAACTTTTTTTTTTCTCAGTTTAGGCCGATGCGTATTCTTCTACATATTTTTGGTAAAAAAATCGCAATTAGCGATTATTGATTGGTTTGCGCAAAAGTTATAGCGTTTACAAAATAGGGGATAGTTTTATAGCATTTTTATTAATATTTTTTTTTTACTAGTAATGGCGGCGATCAGCGATTTTTTTTTGTGACTGCGACATTATGGCGGACACATCGGACATTTTTGACACATTTTTGGGACCATTGTCATTTATACAGCAATCAATGCTATTTAAATGCATTGATTCCTGTATAAATGACAGTTGTAGTGAAAGAGTTAACCACTAGGGGGAGGGGAGGGTTTATGGGCTGTGACGTGTGTGTGTTTTTTTTTTACATTAGGGGGCGGGGCTGACGTCTGACGTCCTTGATCGGCTTTCCCGATGACCGGGAACAGCCAATCAATGACAGGCAGAGTAGGAAGCGCGGGGAGAGGTATGTTTACACATACCTCTCCCCGTTCTTCAGCTCCGTAACCCGATCGCGGGACACCAGCGGCGATCGGGTCCGCTGGTCCCGCGGCTGGGGTCACGGAGCTCCCGACCGGGTCGCGCGACCCACGGGCAGGCAATTAAAGGGGACGTACAGGTACGTGCTTTTGCCTGCCCGTGCCATTCTGTAGACGTATATCTACATGAGGCGGTGGGGAAGCGGTTAAGGGGAACCCTGCGTCAAATTTTTTTAAAAAATGACGTGGGGTTCCCCCTAAATATCCATACCAGACCCTTCAGGTCTGGGATGGATTTTAAGGGGAACCCCACACCAAAAAAAAAAAATGGGGTGGGTCCCCCTCAAAATCCATACCAGACCCTTATCCGAGCATGCAACCTGGCAGGCCGCAGGAAAAGAGGGGGACGAGAGCGGCCCCCCTCCCTCCTGAACCGTACCAGGCCACATTCCCTCAACATTGGGAGGGTGCTTTGGGGGTCTGTGACCCCTCAAAGCACCATGTCCCCATGTTGATGGGGACAAGGGCCTCGTCCCCACAACCCTGGCCGTTGGTTGTGGGGGTCTGCGGGCAGGGGGCTTATCGGAATCTGGAAGCCCCCTTTAACAAGGGGACCCCCAGATCCCGGCCTCCAACCTCTGTGTGAAATGGTAAGGGGGTACAAAAGTACCCCTACCATTTCACCAAAAAAGTGACAAAAAATTTTAAAATGACAGGAGACGGTCTTTGACAATTCCTTTATTAAATTCTTCTTTCATCTTCTTTATTCTGGTCTTCTTCCTTTCTTCATCCTTCGGTTTCTTCATCTTCTTCTTCCATCTTCTTCCATCTTCTTCTTCCATCTTCTTCTTCCTCCGATCCGCTTCTTCTTGCTCTGGTCTTCTCGTCCGGCATCTTCTTGCATGGTGTCGGCGTCTCTTCTTCTGTGTTGGGCCGCTCCGCGCAATGGGAGGCTTCCACTGTGTGAGGCTTCGCTCCGTCTGACAGTTCTTTTATAAAGGAGGGCGGGGCCACCTGGTGACCCCACCCCCTCTGACGCACAGGGACATCATGGGGACTTCCCTATGGCTTTCCCCATGACATCAGAGGGGGCAGGGGGGGCGGGGGCCATCAACATGGGGACATGGTGCTTTGAGGGGTCACAGACCCCCAAAGCACCCTCCCAATGTTGAGGGCATGTGGCCTGGTACGGTTCAGGAGGGAGGGGGGCGCTCTCGTCCCCCCTCTTTTCCTGCGGCCTGCCAGGTTGCGTGCTCAGATAAGGGTCTGGTATGGATTTTGAGGGGGGCCCAACACCATTTTTTTTTTGTAATTAACGCAGGGTTCCCCTTAATATCCATAGCAGACCTGAAGGTCCTGGTAATTGAATTTGGGGGAACCCCACGCTTTTTTTTTTTTAATCAATGACTTTCAATGAATGACTGTTCTCTGTATTACGGGAGCCGACAATTCATTATAGCCGCAAGTGATTTTAAATAGCTTTTTTTCCTTCAAAAATTACACTTTGTGCAGGGACAGTTCTAAGCACGGGAAACATGCGCCCTTTTACAGGCATACTATACAAACCCCCCAGGTACGAAATTTAAAGGAATATTACACTTTTATTGTTTCACTTTAAGCATTATTAAAATCACTGCTCCTGAAAAAACTTCAGTTTTTAAAACTTTTTTTTGCATTGATACATGTCCCCTGGGGCAGGACCCAGGTCCCCAAACACTTTTTATGAGAATAACATGCATATTAGCCTTTAAAATTATCACTTTTGATTTTGAACGTTCAAGTCCCATAGACTTTAATAGGGTTCTAAAGTTCACACAAGCTTTAGGTCTGTTCGCAGGTTCTAGTGCGAACCGAACAGGGGGGTGTTCGGCTCATCCCTAGTCAAAGCCAGAGCTAACATCCAGATGCAAGCATGAACTTTGCCTGTCATGCAGATCCTCTAGTTTCAGTACATTCGGAGTCATTAGTTCTAAAAAAGTATGCAGCTTTAGAAATGTCGTAGCTAAGTCTGTATCTACATAATTCATCATGTATTGTATTGTTAATTAAAGTGTTTGCTTTGTTATGCCTCAGGGCTGTCTTTAATATTGATTGGACCCTGGGCAAAAAAATTCTTGCCCCCCGTGCAATTTCACTCTCCACCTGCTCTGAGGCATACAATAAATAGCAGCTAGACTTAAAATAAGATCAGGCAGCAAATGCGATTGCATATCATTACTGCTTACTGACTGGTTGCTAGAGGTTACAGCACACATTACGGCTCACTGATTAGTTGCTAGAGGTTGCAGCAAATGATTTCTGCTTGTTAATTGGTTGCTACAGATTACTGTACAGTATTACTGCTCACTGATTTTGTTGCTAGAGGTTACAGCACATCATCTTTTCACTGCAGGGGGTTATGATATACATATGAATGCCGCCTTTATTTACATATCAATACCGCCGGTCGCAGATATTTCCATATGAATGCTGCCACTATTTACATATGAATGCCGGTTATTTACATGTAAACACAGGGTCTGCAGGTGAGTCATCTGTACACAACAATAAGGCAGAGCTGGGCAGCATTAGTACCAGCGTTTCACACTGAGATATTGGGACACAGCACAGCACTAAAACTTCAAAGGTCAAGGGAATTTAAACTGGGATAGTTGGCTTTCAAACACCCATTCACACATTCTAAACACACCAAAGCAAAAATGTATTGTGTTGCAAAAACTGGCAAAAAATTAATCCATTTCTTAATGGATAAAATCTAATTAAAAATGAGCGACAAAGCTGCTGAATTAATGGCAAATATAAGAAGTATATCAAACGTGCTGACTAAGCAGAGCTTTATTGTATCAAATATTGAACCTAACATATGGCCTGATGAGCCATAAAAATAATAATTGCTGTGCTGAAGGAATTACACATTGAACCAAGCACATCTTCTGCTGAGTCAGTTTTCTTGCATGATAAATCAGGTAAGAAAACTGACCAATAAACATGCTCAGCATCTGCAGAATAACTGTGTGGTCTTCCACAACAACTAACCGAAGGCAATATGTAAAATTAATTCATGAAATGTTATTGATAGCCAGGAAGCATTGCTGCTGTGCTAAAGTCACAGCGGCCTTTATACTATGTTGATGCTTTTCCAGGGAGCCATAGCAAAATTTGAATCCCCCCAATAGCAAGTGTTTATGGTGCAGAATCCAACTGTTATCATTCTTATTCCTAAACCAAGATAAAGCAAAAGACAATGGGCAGTAGGTGGAATGCTCCAGTATCAGAAATCAGTAGGAGGAAAAAATGCCATGTGTCAGTGTTCAGTAGGAATGTAAATAAAAACTGACAGACAATGAGAGGGCAGAAAAGTGTCAGTGGTAGAAAAAAAAATCGCTAGTGTTACCGATCAGTAGCAGGAAAAATGCCTCGTCAGTGACCAGTAAGAAGAACAAATGAACTGGCTTTAATGATCACTAAGAGGCAAAAATGTGTGGATATCAATGGTCAATAGAAGGATAAAAATGACTTGTCGGTGATCATAAGGGTGAAAAATGCTTTGTTTAATGGCCAGGAGGAGGAAAAAAGGTACTGGCATCAGTGGTCAGTAAAAGGAATAAATGCTTCGGCATCAGTGATCTGTAGGAGAAAGAAATCATCCATGATCCCACATTGGTGTCAGTGGAAGGAAGAATATAATAGAATTGTCAGGGGGCTGAGGGGCACTGTTGAGAACTATTTAGGGGCTTAAGGATTCCAAGGGTAGCTGAGGTGCACTATGGAGGAGTCTGCAGGTGACTGAGGTTCTGAAGCAGGTCAAGGAGCACTGTGGGAGGCTGTGGTGCTTTGTGAATGTAGAGGAACCCTGACTTTGGAGTCACTATGAGAGACTCAGGGTTCTGCAGAAGCCTACAGGGCCATTGAGGTGTGGGGACTGAGGAACTCTGTGGAGATGGGGCTGCTTTGGCTGACAGGGGGTATTCTGTGAAGAAGAGGGGATAAAAAGCACTATGAATGACTAAGGGCATTAAGTAGGGGGCTATAGTGGAATTAGGGGAGTGGAACTTGCAGGGGACAATGTGAACAGAGATTGCTCCCCCCCTTACACTGTAGACCTGCTGTCAATACAGGCGCCTCAATAAGTGATGAAAGTGAAACTCCTCCTTCATCTCTCTCCATTCATGTGACATATTACATAATCGAGAGAAGAATTTAGGGCAGTTCCTGGCTCAGAGGTGGGCTGCAATGGCGGTAGTTCTGCCAGTAGAAGTGGCATGTACTAATGCTATACCAAACCTTGTTGCGTGTGCACTATTATCATACCAGACCTGGGTTGAAAATATACCTTTAAAGTGTTATTAAACCCACAGCCACCAGCCCATGTGCCTGATAAAGCAACATAGCAATATATACAATTTATATAACCCATAAATATTCTTTATTCAAATACCTTTTTTTCTTATTCCTATACCCTTGTCATGTGATTGTCTTTCACTTTCCCTGCACTGCACTGTGAAATAGGTGGGAAGGGCAAGCAGGAAACCTCTGACATGTCTTGCAAACATTACATCACACAGAACAGATTGGTGCTGTTGTGGTCATGTGGGTTAAAAACAATCACATGGGGTAGATAGCAAGGGAAGGGAAGCTGTCATTAAATTAGATTGAGCCATTCCTTAAACATCTTGAAAAAAAGTCACGTGGGAGGAGGCAAATTAGGAAGTGAACAGCTTACCCACAGTAAATATCGGAGCATTGACCGTGGCAACTCAGGGGCCAGAAGATACGCTGCTATTGGTTGCCACTGAGGTCTATGAAAACTGCAGGATCAACAGGGTAGTTACAAAAAAAGAGGAGATGCATGACGGAAAACTTTAGCACAGGGGTAGAAGACATAGGGGAAGATTTACGAAGACTGGATCACTCAGAATTTGGTGCAGCTGTGCATGGTAGGCAATCAGCTTCTAACTTCAGCTTGTTCATTTAAGCTTTGAGCTTTTGACATGAGGCATGCAGCATGGCACTGCAAAGGCTAATGCATGACCTCTGTCTGTAGTCTAAAAACTGTCATTTACTGAGCAGAAACTATCTATCCTAAAATCCCTGGGTCTCTCAGCCTAGTGCTGGTGCAGGTCAGATCCAGCTCTTAATAATTAGATCTGACACAGACACAAGAAAGTAGAGCATTCAAAGATATCTCACTGAAGCAGCTGGAAAATGTTTTTCATTACATTAGCACTTCCACCATTGTGATGTGACACAGAGCGGGTGACAAAGCATTGAATGCCATGTGACCAGGAACAGCAAGTTGTCTTGTCCTTTGGGACAAGTAGCAAACCATGGACATAAAGGAGCTGGTTAGCCATGACACTACAATCTGCAGCCACAACATTTATTACAAGATAAGGCAAACCAACAGCACAGGTAATACACCTTTGTTAAAACAAACAAAACAAAAAAAACAAGTGAAAGTATACAATGTCTTTAAGATCTCTGTTTACATGGAGGTGATGTCTCTACTCTTGCTGTGCTGCCACCTGAACAAGAAAAGAGAGTAATCTCTGTCATCAAATAACCTGAGGTAGTAAACCTTTTCCTACTTTACTAGAAACATTTTTTATTGCCTGTGTTCCCAATGGGGGAAATTTTCTTTCACTTCCTGTTCACCCTTACACATGTCAAAGACAAGAAATGAAATAAAATCTCCCAAATGGGGAAAACCTGACAGAGGTTCCAAGGTCTTGTTCACAGGTGGACTGCATTGACCAATTCAGTCCAAACAAAATGATTTATAGCTTCAGTGGTAGGTCTTTAATTCATAAAATGTGCATATAGAATTCTGCAATTGGTAGCGTAAGGTAAAAGCACTAGTTAAAAAAGAAAAAAGAGGAAAAAAAGGAGTTTGCAACACCGGCATTTCAATGTGGCACAGGACACCACAGCACAAATTAAAAATGCATGCCAGCACACACATGTTATGCACATGTAGCCCTGGTCCACAATGCTAAGAGAGAGGAGCATCTGCAATTGTGTTGCTTCTGCTACTGTCCCTGTTTGTTTTTGCAGAGGAGAAGGCACAGCTGTGATTGGAGACCATTATTACACAGCTATGTGTAGCCTGTTAAGTCCACCCACAACACAAAGGAAGAGGATGTGGACTGCTTGAACTGCTGTGAATGCTTGGAGGAATTGAGGATTGTGGGACAGGTAGTTCCATATGGACCGAGCAGTGGAACTACAGGTTCTAATGTAATTATTGCTCTAGGGATAGGAAAGGAGGAGGCTTGCTCTCGGGCTCAGGGTGATACAAGGTGGAAATTAATAGAAAGAGAGTGTGCATCTGGAGTGATATTTACCACAGCATTTGAGACCATAGAGGATACTCCCGGGTACCTGGGATTGTTACTGACACTGACTAAACCCACTGTCCAGTTGTTTGGAGAGAACAATGAACACACTGAGTTTATTGAACCACTGACAGGGAATGAAGAGAGGTGTTCTGTTACTATAGGAGTTAGTAAGAGGCCACTGGCCAGCCCTTTACACCCAGTTAAAAGGGCCAGCATTACCTGTGTGGGTCACAGTGCAGGCACCTTTACCAATGTTTGGAGGAACTTTATCCTGAGTGCTCCAACATCAGATTTGGGCCCCAACATGCTGGCCATTAAGGAAAGTGGTTTAACATAGACTGCCAAACTATTACTGTGGTACTAAATAAATTTAAGCAGGATTACTCCTTAGTATAGGGTTTAAGGGCTACTCTCCATTCCATTTGTTTGTCACCAACTGTATGTCGTTCATACCATTCCTTTACAGATTTGTTGAGTAATTTCTACTGTTTTCATTTTCTTTAAACTGTTGGGGTACTGTATATACAGTATATTCAGTTCATATCCCCTAGACATGTGCGCAGTCAATAAATTAGTTTCGTTTTGTTCCGTTTCGTATTAGAATTAATTCGTATTTCATAATTCGTGTCCGAAATTTCATACGAAATACGAATTTTCGTTAGGGTCGTTAACTTTTCGTAACAATTACGAATGTTCGTTACGATGAATTTATCATTATGATGGGCTCCCACCCTCCCTGTGCTGTGCTGACTTCCTGGTTTTTTAACTTTTAGGTTCGTTAACTTTTCGTAACAATTACGAATGTTCGTTAGGAATTTGGATCCAAAATTCGTAAACAAAATTTCGTACAAAATTTGGAAGCATAGCAATTTGTATTTCGGATCCTCCCAAATGTACGAATTTATGGTAATTTGTACGAATTTTCGATTCGTACGAAACTAATCGCACATGTCTAATATCCCCCGCTTATCCTAGATGTGTGAGAGTGCAGCACTACATGCACTATAACGCATGCACTAGCGTGGTCAGCCTTCACTCTTTCACACTTTATCTAAAGTGAAAAAACAAGAAAGAAAATTTGACCTGGAGTTGGGCTTTATATAATAAGATTTGCAAAGTGCTGCATTCATTAGCAACTGGCCAGATTGACCTAGTTCTCTTCAAAGGTCTTTTCTAAATAAAACAGTCTGTGGCATCACAGGGCACTCCAAACCAAAAACTGAGTCTGCTAGAGCATAACAAAAGAAAAACAGATCTTTAAGAAAAAATAAAAAAAAACAATGTTTATTTGCCTCTAAACTTAATTCATCTCAGCTCCTCTGGGGAAGCAAGCCAAGGACTAACTAGAGCAAAAATCCTGTCAAAAGAAATTTAGGTCCACCAGAGTTTAGGTCAAGGTTAATAGCTAGTAACATTGTTTTAGATTTCAAGTGACAAACTGTAGAAAGCAACCATTTGTCACTGTGAAAGAAAGACAAGTGCATTACAGACTGACTAAACCTCTCTTCAATAACCTTTGTGCTGTCAGCTCCTCGCAAAGCTAGAAACTGCAAATACGTATTCATTCTTGATGTCAACGTGGAAGATGTTAGCCTTAATACTTCTAATCTGCTGTGATAGCAAAATATAAATGAGAGATTAAATTTGCCAATAAAAAAAAAAAAAACAATGTGTAATGTAAGGCTTTATAGTATATTATAGTATATTAAACCGAGTGGCTTAACCTCAAATGTTAAAAAAATGATATGGAATTGCTGTAGCATTTAAAAATGTATGAGAAAAAAATGAAATATGACTTCTATTCTATCAGATACACATTTTGCCCTAAAGCTTAGAGTCTGGTGTTACGTACATCTGAAACCCAGAGACCAAATCAAAAAGCTCTTAGGCACAATAACAGAGCCAAAGGCACAATACCAGAGCCAAAGGCTGTCACATACAGGCAGGTTCCAGTACCAATTCAAAGGCGACGATAAGGCAGCTGACCAAACAAATTTAGAAATGTCTTGTCAGCTTAATGTCTAATCAGACAGGATGTTTATGTACATAGGCATTTTTAAGGCAATTTAAGGGTCAGTTCATCCAAATATGATATTTATAGGTGTTTCTATAAGTCATCTCCTGGCCTCTTTTAAGCCATGGATACTCCTAACTCTGTTTCCATCCACCTGGGAGTTTAGGTTGTACACGCTCACCTTTATGTGTTCCAGATGTGCCTGTGTATTGCCCATTATATCAAACAATTACAAAATCATAACAGGTAGAGTGATATTATTACATACACACATGTAAATGCAGGTGCAGACTTTGGAAGACTAAAGAAATAATCCCAATAGTAGAGCTCCCAAAAGATATAAGAAACAGTTGCAAACTAACATCAGCTAAAAATAACAGATCCCTGATGGCTTCTGTTTGTAAATAAATGGGATGGACACCATGGGTGCTGTTCATGACCACATATATCTAAAAGTGAATAACATCACCAAGCATCCCCAGCCTGTTTAGATATAGAAACTGGGCAGGAGTGGTAGCAGGTGTACATCATTGGGCAACTTGACATCATGTTGGCAGGGCACTGTGATTGACATGGATCTACATTGTTGGAAAACATGATTGGCACTTGATTAATGTGGAGGGCATTGTTTATATTTTGTATCCAATAAAGGACTTTTTAACACCCCTTTTACACTGGGGCCGCCAGTGCGTTAGCGCTAAAGCGCTGCTTGTTTTAGCAGCAATTTAGCGCTGTTTAAGTGGTGCTTTTTGGCTGATAGCGGAGAGCTTTTAACCCCCACTAGCGGCCGAAGAAGGGGATAAAAACGCTGTGCTTCTGAAGCGCTTTTCAGGTGTTTGCAGCGCTCCCAAACCGCCCCAAAGATGCTGCTTGGACTTTTTCTACCGTCCCACAAGTGCACCACCCCAGTGTGAAAGCACTTGGGCTTTCACATTCGGGCGGCATGGGAGGCAGTTTTCAGGTGTTTTACATGTGCTATTTCTAGTGCTAGAACACCTGAAAACTGTCTCAGTGTGAAAGGGGTCTAATAGTGGCAGTGTTTTTATTCACTATTTAAATTTTTTTGGTAATGTGTATTAAGGGTTAAGCCCCATACACACGCGCGGATTATCCGAGGACCAGGTCCGTCGGACCATGTCCGTCATACTTTGTCTGATGTTGGTTTTGCGTACACACGGTCAGACAAAGTTGTCGGAAAATCCGATCATTCTGAACGTGGTGACGTTTGTTGCCTACGACGGGACTACGTAGAGGCTAGTAGCCAATAGCTTTGGTCTTCTAATGTGATCTGAGCATGTGTAGCACTTTGTCCGGTCGGACAACCGTACACACGATCGGATTTGGTGTGATCGGACCGTGTTGTCGGCAAATCTATCCAGCAGGAGATAGGACTTTGTCCATCGGATAATCCGACGTACACTGTCCGATGGTGCATACACACGGTCTGATTTTTCAACAACATTGTCCGATCGGACAGAATCCATGCAAAAATCCGACCGTGTGTATGGGGCTTAAGTGTTGGCCCTATATTCTAAAGAGGGCTTTCAGATTCTGATAAGTCCCCGCCCAGTTCTCCACATCCCTTTTGAGGGACAAGATGTGGTGATGAGACCCTTGTCCCCATCAACATTGAGACAGGGTGCCTCGTGAGGGGGAAGGGCAGGCTTTGCCCACCCATTTGCAAGGTATCCTCTCAATGTTAAGAGCAAGTGGCCTGGTATGGTTCAGAAGCAGGAGATGCACACTGTCTGCCCCTCCTTTGCTAATCAACCAGGCTACATATTTGGATAATGCCACGTACACGCGATCGGAAATTCCGCCAGCAAAAGTCCGATGAGAGCTTTTGGTCGGAAAATGTGACCGTGTGTATGCTCCATCTGATTTTGGTGGCAGAATTCCAGCCAGCAAAAGATTGAGAGCAGGTTCTCAATTTTTCATTCGGAAAAAGTTTCGATCTGTACCAATTCCGACGTGCAAAATTCCTACGCATGCTCGGAAACAATTTGACACATGCTCGGAATCATTAAACTTAATTTTCTTGGCTCTTCGTAGTGTTGTACGTCACCACGTTCTTGATGGTCGAAAGTTCAGCAATATTTTGTGTGACCGTGTGTATGCAAGTCAAGCTTGAGTGGAATTCCGTCGGAAAAACCATCCAAAATCCGCTCGTGTGTAGGCGGCATTAGGGGAATTTAGGAA
>CM053030.1:95523587-95540463 GCA_028564925.1 Lithobates sylvaticus | reverse complement strand
ATTCTTATCCATAATATCTGCTTGCTTATTATATTTACTCCTATTTCCTATTTACTTAGTATTCCTGGCTTCTGCAACTTGATCAAACTATCAAAACAACCATGACCTCTTTAGGCAGACTCCACTCTAAAATGAATCCGCATGGTATGATCAAAAATTAAAAAAACGAACGTCACTGTTGTTTCTCAAAAATTCTCAATCTAAAAACGCAAAAAGAAAAACAACCAATGCATTTATCTTTATCTTACGATCTATGCACTAACTTTATCTTACGATCTATGCACTAATTCCCCTTTCAGGTGTATAAAGCCCAAACCTTTTGGAGCTTTCTACACCTGAACAAAACAACAATAAAATAGCTGACTAAGCCAATACCCAAAAACAAAAAAAAAAATATGTTTTTTTTTTCTTCCAAAAAAAACAAAAATTTAAAAAAGAATAAACATTAAAAGTCTGGCCATTATCACCCAAGAACAACATGACAAGACAACCACCATACAACAATGACAAACACTCAACTTTTAATTAAAGACATCCATGGATTTTCTCCTGAGAAGAGTACATGTTTCTTTTTTTTATCTGAAAGACAATAAGTTAATGGGAAAAACAACACAAACAAAACAAACAAAACAAACAAAACCTTTGTAACTTCATCACAACATTTGCTACCTCATTTGTAACTCTTTAGTTTTGTCAGATTATTGTTTAAATATTTTCATTGTTTGCAAACAATTACTAATTAATGAGCTCATGGTACCATGTGATAATCGATTATGCATTTACAATAACCTAACCCCCGTGTTGGTCTCACTTTGACGGACCTGCAAACAAAACACAAATGTTTAGTATCCCAAACCTGTTCTCTCCCTGGTCTCTGGAAAAGGAACACAAAGACAATGATTAAACACGATTATCATGACAATTGACTTTAAGTGCCCCAAGTCTCTTTTCATTAATTGTACTGCTAGGGGAACACCGAGTTGTAGTATAAACAACTAACCTAAAAAAATAAAAATTACAACCATTAAAACTAAAACAGAAATTAATAAAAAAAATTGAAAAATGAAAAATTGAAAGAGAAAAAAAAATTAATAAAAAAAACAAAATATGAAAAAAAAATAATTCATAAAGAAAAAAAAAATAATAAAGAAATAAAAACATTAAAAATTAAAAATTAATAATAAAAAAAAATGGAAAAAATAAAAAAATTAATAATAAAGAAAATTAAAAAACCTAATAAAAATTCATTAAATTAATAAACATTAAACCTTATAAAAAAAAATTACAAAAATACTTAAAACCTTATTCATAGGAAGGAAGCTTTGATCAGAGTATTTTTAACATACTTGCAGCTGACTAAGTGCTGCCAGCATTGCTTCCCCCAGTGCTATGTTTGAATAACCATTCGGCTACTTCCATTTTGATTTTATGCAACTGTCCTACATATTGCTTTTCGGTTTGTAGACTCCGTAATTGGGTCTTAACGGGTAATTGGGTTTGCTTACTATTGGCTCCATGCTTTGGATTGCTACCCCACCTGGCCGAATAACATTCATAATGCCTTGGGGTAGTCTTCAGGTATGATCTTTTTTTGATATCGTTATTCGCCCAACAATACTTTGCGATGTGACCTCCCCTTTTACACAAACAACATTTTAGCTCTGGCTTCCCTGCATAGGCCCTTTTTTCAACATCTTGTGCTGGAAATTCACATTGCTGGATAATATTACTGTGATTGGAATTAACAGACTTTACACTTCCATCGTCTGATGAGTCATCAGAAGTTTCTATTTCAATTCCTGAATCTATTTCAAGCGCAGATACCACGTTTGTATTTACGTCTCCAGCATCGATTCCCATCATAGTAACATGATTTGCAGCAACAATAGTATATGGGTCCTCTTTATGTTCCACTTCTACTTCTGTACACTGAGCATGTGCGGAGGGTACCTCCACCATTGCATCTTCGGCTATTGTATGTTTGGAGGATAAATCCATTATGGCTGCCTGTGCACCCTGTAACTCCCCCTTAAGCATTGTGATAACCTGCAAATTCTCAGCCTCCCTTTGATTCAAAAAGACGATGCAACCTTCTCTTAACTCACACGTTTTTCCTAATTCCTCCAATCTCTGTTCTAATTCGCATTTTTCCGTCACTAATTGTTCAATCTGACTACGCGCTTGTGCATCTGCATTTTCAACCCTAATTAATATATCTTTTGTTATATTTTGTAGCTGCTGCATGAATTGCTTCCTTTCATCTATCCATTCTGATTCCTTCCGTTCAGAAATGTCTCTAATTTTTAAAAACATGCACATCAAATTTGCTAATCTCTGTTTCCTGCCTTTTTTTGAATTCTTTTTAAATGCTATGGCATCATTATGAGTATTGCATTGTTCCAATAGGTTGATGAACTGGTATGCTAAAGGACCCTGAGGTAGACTGTCTAATTGAATAGAAGCATATTTTTTAAGAAATTCTTCAAGGATCTCCATTGATATGCTAAGCAAGCCCTCTATACTGGAGCTGTAAAACCTGTTTTGGTTACACTGCAATACAGATAAACAGATAGGCTATTCAAAGGTTTCGCTTGCAAGCTAGTTTGTAGTCCCACAAAAGCCTACAACAAACAAAAAACGACCCCTTGCTACCTGTAGTTCTACAGCCTACACAAGGCACATCCTAAGACACAAGGCAGACTCTTAATCAATGCCTTCCTGTTAGTTTGCAGGCCACATTGAACTTCTATTGGATCAGAGAGTTATGTCACTCTCACGTGAGTAGAAATAATAAAAAATGACAAAAAAAAAAAAAAAAAAAAAAAAAAAAAAACTTCCAAAAATAAAACTTCCAAAAATAAACTAACAATATCTCTATCACTTTTTTTTTCCTCAAAGATGTATGGTAATTCCTGTCAATTACTAACCAAGGGTGATCAGCCCTTTACTCACCAGCCCTCTTGACCAGCTACAAGTATTCTAACACTTTGCATTAGCAATACAACACTTTAACATATATATACATATCTCGGATAATAAAAAAAAAAAAAAAAGGTCTCACCAGATTTGTCGCGCGTCCGCTATCCAATGAAATATTTCACAACATTTTTATGATCATCCAAGCGTGGTTTCAGAATTCGCGAGCCAGCGCCAATCTTGTCCACACGAGAGACGATTTTCAGTTCTGGGTGTCTTTGATTACCAGGACTCAAAACAAAAATACATTAGTTTGTGGATTCTGTGTAAAAATACATTCTACACGCCTTTGGGGTGCCATATGAAGTACACGCTAAAATACTTATATCTATATATTAATTTGTCTAGTCCCTATAATGTTATTAGTCTGTTAAACCTATGAGCGCATGCTACTGTTAATATCACAATAATACGAGGTTAGCTATGAAGCCAAACACACGGCTAGGAATAATCAAATATTATTTATTTCCCAATAATCAAGAACGCTAACATAAAGTATTAAAAGACATTACAATATCACAAAGCTTACAATCAAATCATATAATATAAGAATATCAAAGATACTTATCACAGGGCCCTCCTTGTAGTCTCGAAAGATGGCCGCCAGACCATGAGGTGACTAGAGACATCCTCTCAAGACCCCATTCCCAGCAAAAAAACAGGAAGAGGAGCTCTCTGCGAATTCCTTTTACCAAGCTCACTCATTCAAACTCCCACACCCACTCAAAGTCACCCCCCCTTTGCCTTTCAGGTATCCATAGCGACCTTATAGTAACCGTCTAATTACACATGTCACAGCAGGTGGGCTACAAAGCTTTTGGTGTGTCTTCCAGCCTGGCTACATTCCAATCCAGGGAATGCCTTCTGTCCTCAAAGATATTGGGAATATGATATTACATGAGTTCATATTGAATCCAACATATGTCTCATTACTTTTTGTATATAAGTTTCTCTCTTCTATGTTGCAGTCTCTATGTGGTGTCTGTCATTGAAGCACCTTGTTAAAGTAAATCATTTTTTGAGAGAAATGTGAAGGCTGTCATTGATGACTTCTGAAAATGCTAGCTACTTGGTTATTTTCTCGATTCTCTAGCTTTAATACTTTGAGTCAATGGCTTGAAACAAATATACAGATAGAAAAAAATGTCACAAGATAGTCAGAACTCCTTATTTGTAAACTTGTTTTGGGTCAATGCCTCAAAGTACTAGAGCTGGAGAGTCAGCAAGATAGCCAGCCAGGTAAATAGCATTTTGAAAATAATGCCTCGTACACACGATCTGACTTTCCGAAGGGAAATGTTGGATGTGAGCTTGTTGTCGGAAAGTCTGACTGTGTGTATGCTCCATCGAACATTTGCTGTCGGAATTTCCACCAACAAATGTTTGAGAGTAGGCTCTCAAATTTTCCGACAACAAAACTTGTTGTCGGAAAGTCTGATCGTGTGTACACAAGTCCATCGCACAAAATTTCACGCATGCTCTGAATCAAGCAGAAGGAGTCGCACTGGCTATTAAACGTCCCTTTTCTCGGCTCGTCCTACATGTTGTACGTCACCACGTTCCCACGCTCTGAATTTTTGGCCAACATTTGTGTGACCATGTGTAAGACAAGTTTGAGCCAACATCCTTTGGAAAAAAATTCACGGTTTTGTTGTCAGAAAATCCAATCGTGTGTACGGGGCGTTAGGCATCAGCAATGGCAGCCTTTATGTTTCTGTCAGGAAAAGTTTCCCTCAGAGTATCACTGCATTTCAATACAAAATGCAGCGTTTATTATGTAAGCCTATCTACACAAGCACTAAATCTTAAAGTGGAAGTAAACCCCCCTATCGTTTTCAGCCAAGGAAGCTGCCATCTTTGCCTCTGTTTAATCTTCAACTGCCACGGTGCTGCACATGTGATCCGTTATGACACCAGCCATTGGATGGTTTGACTGTTTGGTTGAGAGCACAGCCAATGTGCAGTTAGTATTCCCGGCATGCCTTTTTTTTTTAAACTGTTAAATCAATGGGTTTACTTACGCTTTAAGTTGGCCATAAATGGATTGAAATTTCAATCCATCTGTATCTGTTCCTGCTTGACAGGAGTCGTGTTTGTTGGAATTTTTTTCTCGATCAATGGCTGCAGCCAATAGTCTGCAACTGCTGATCAGTGTATTCTGGCAGTGCAGAGTCCCAGCTGTCAGAATGCAATGGGGTAGATTTACTAAAACTAGTGCACACAGAATCTGATGCAACTATGAATAGTAACCAATTAGCTTCTAGGTTTTATTGTCAAAGCTTAACCACTTGACCTCCAGAAGATTTACCCCCTTCTTTACCAGGCCACTTTTTGTGAAATGGCACTGCGTTACTTTAAATGACAATTGCGCAGTCATGAAACACTGTATCCAAGTAAAATGTGTCCTTTTCTTTCCCACAAATAGAGCTTTCTTTTGGTGGTGATTGATCACCTCTACATTTTTTGTTTTTTTGCACTATAAACAAAAAAAAAAAACGATATATTATATTTTTTTTTTTATTTACTTTCTGCTATAAAACATATCTAATAAAAAAAAATCAAATGTCTTTATAAATTTAGGCCAATATGTATTCTGCTACAATTTTTTGGTAAAAAAAATTCCCAATAAGCGTATAATGATTGTTTTATGTGAGTGGTATAGCATCTACAAACTATAGGATATATACTGGAATCTTTTTTTATTTATTTATTTACTAGTAATGGTGGCAATCAGCGACTCTTAGCAGGACTGCGGACAATCGTACACTAACTGACACTTTTGACACTTTTTAATACAGTGATCAGTGCTAAAAATATGCACTTTTTTAGATTTGACTAGTCCTCTATTGAAGTTTTACAAAGGAGACAAGGTCGGGAATTACATTAGATATAAACAGATGTTTTTGTCTTAAGTAGGGGTTTTATCAATGACAGCCGGTGGTATATTTCTGGGGAGGGTGGCAAACAGTGCACCCACAGCCCCCCCCCCCCGTCAGGTCAACCGCAGGCACCATGGCTGTAGTAATGACACTGGCTGGGAAGGGGTTAAACATCTAGGGTGTTAAGGTTGTTCAGGCATGTAGGCAGGAGGGTGTGCTTAGCTCAGAAAACCCTTCCTCCCCTCCTCCAGATGAAAGAAAAAAACAAATGACTCCTGGGATGTATTGCATCATTTTGGACTAGGCCAGAAACCAGGAAACAACTGAAGATGTGTAAAAAAAAGTTTAAAACAAGTAAATACATTATAACTTCCTATCTATTTATTAATGCTAGCAGTATAAGGATTAAAAAAAGTTCATGTTGATTGAGAGTTTAGCTCCTATAATAACATGCACCTGGCGAAATCTAGGTATAGCAGCCACGTGTATAACAGTGACACAGGTGCTATTGCACAGATACCAATGCACATTAGCGGGATGTAAAATCCTCTGATTGAAACTTGCTCCCTAACACCTAGGTCACTCATTTACACAGGAACAGGGTTCCTGTTAGAAATCATGGGGCCCCGTATAGCTACCACTCCACCCCCGCCTACACCACTCCTCGAGGTGCAGCTGGACAATGGCACTGACTTTATCCGACTTTACACCCTTATAATTAAAAAAAAAAAGTTCCTGCTCTGCTCCCACCTCCCTGGTTCCTGTGTTGATGTGATGAGGCCCAGGGAAATGAAATTTAAGCCCTGGTAAGCAAGTAGTAACAGAGGTGTGGTCTAGTAAAATCAATGAATTCATTTAGACCAGGGGTCTTCAAACTACGGCCCTCCGGTTGTTCAGGTACAATAAATCCCATCATGCCTAGTCATGTCTGTGAATGTCAGCATTTTACAATGCCTCATGGGATGTGTAGTTCTGCTGGACAGCTGGGGGGCCATAGTTTGGTGATCCCTGATTTAGACAGAAATGAACAATAAAATTGCCTTGGGTCCCCCTGTTTAGCTAATGAGTACTGGGCCCAGTACAACAGGACCAGTTGTACTGCCTTATCAGCCTCTTAATTTGAGTTCATGAAATGGCACTGGGCTTTTAATGCCAATGCTTTTAACAGAAACCTGAGTTCTGGCAGAATGTATATTTTTGGACATTTTATTAAAGAAACCTGCATCAGGGAAGCAAAACTGTCAACAACAAAAAAAAACTCAGACTAGTAGTTATGACTACAGGAATAGTAACATTAATAATTTAATCATTATCGCCTGCAATTACAATTAGGTATCATTAGTCTGACTAAGCTGACAAAACTGGTGAGCGGCTGTACAGTTTCAGTTGCTGTGGGTAATTTTTCACAGCTGTAAAACATATTAATAGCAGGCTGTTTTTAAGTAATCAGCTAAACCATTGTGCCAGCTAATATGAATACAAACAAAGTAAATTACTGGAACTCATACTACGTCACACTTAATGACAACTGTACTTCTGAAATTAAAATGGTCATATGACCCTTGCCCTTTTTTATTACATTTTTATATAAATTAACACTTATACCCCCAACCATACCCAATCCAGGAGCAAATGCAATCAAATCCCAGGGTCCTATAGACCCTATGATTGCATCGTTGGATCCTGCAGTCCCATTGGCCATCACCCCCTCAGTTAGCAATAAAACTTCCCAGATTGCCGGTATAGAAGTTCAGTAATTCAGTGTCTCCAACATTATTTGTAGGCACCTCATAGTGGCACCACTATGTCAGAGGTTTGCCCCCTTGGGCTTCCCTGCCAGTAGGACTATTTAGTACGTTGCCTATTTTTTTTTATCTGGGGGTGAGATTTTGATCTTTTTCACATATGCAACAATTGCAGCGTAAAATCTATTGAACACCATGTCAAATATATGGACGGTTTTGGTAATACATTGACACTGATTTACTAAAGAATTTCACTTAGTCAATAAAGTCCAGCTATGTGCTCTTTGAATATTTAATCATGTTCAAAAGAAATAAAAAAAGAGAACATTTGCTTGCTTATGAAAGTCATCACGCTTCTTGATGACGTTGTAAAACGAAACGTACATCGAAGAGCTTTCCGGTCACGTCACTTCTGGGTCCTTATTCCATGCAAGACATCCCTAGTGTCGGGACAAGGCACTGGAAAATCTTAGCAGGCATTTTATGTATGTACCTCCTTTTTAATAAAGCAGTATTACGTTATTTGGTTCCCTTCCTGTCTTCTATTCCCAATGGGTAAAAAACAAACAAGTTCCTGGAGCGATCTAACTGAACATGAATGGGATGTGTATAGGAGTAAAATTGACACCCAGTGCCGCTGCCAACCACTGGAAAACAGAAGCAGTGCTCTATGGGAAAAAAGTCAAAATATCTGTGTCCATATGAGTATTCACATATAAATAGGGATGGGCCCGGTGCTCGATGCGAACCCACGTTCGCATCGAGCACCGGGCGTTCGCTCGCTCGGCGAGCCCAGAACTATTTTGGCCGCTCGCATCACGTTCGTGTGATGCGAGCGGCCCCGCAATGCATTGCGGCCGGCGCGGCCGGCGCAGTGCATTGCTGGCTGATGATTGGCCAAGCATGCACTGTGACCCCGCATGCTTGGCCAATCACAGCCCCGGAAACTCGAAGAGCCATAATTGGCTACAGGCAGGACGCCTGTAGCCAATTACAGCTCAGGGGCTGTAGTACACGCCCCCCCCTATAAAAGGCCGCCACGCCGTCTGCGCCGGTCACATGCTGTTCCGGCGCAGATAGAGCAGGCTAGATCTGTGACACTCTGCTGGATTTAGTTAGTTAGAGAGATTTACTTAGAGAGATTGAGTTAGATAGATTCATTCATTTAGATTGATTTAGAAAGAGGGGCTTGTAGTGTGTTCGTGGCAGGCAGGCAGAGCTCCTATATTTTGTTCCCAGAAGCACCTATAGGACTTGTAGTGTGTTCGTGGCAGGCAGGCAGAGCTCCTATATTTTGTTCCCAGAAGCACCTATAGGACTTGTAGTGTGTTCGTGGCAGGCAGGCAGAGCTCCTATATTTTGTTCCCAGAAGCACCTATAGGACTTGTAGTGTGTTCGTGGCAGGCAGGCAGAGCTCCTATATTTTGTTCCCAGAAGCACCTATAGGACTTGTAGTGTGTTCCTGGCAGGCAGGCAGAGCTCCTATATTTTGTTCCCAGAAGCACCTATAGGACTTGTAGTGTGTTCGTGGCAGGCAGGCAGAGCTCCTATATTTTGTTCCCAGAAGCACCTATAGGACTTGTAGTGTGTTCCTGGCAGGCAGGCAGAGCTCCTATATTTTGTTCCCAGAAGCACCTATAGGACTTGTAGTGTGTTCGTGGCAGGCAGGCAGAGCTCCTATATTTTCTTCCCAGAAGCACCTATAGGACTTGTAGTGTGTTCCTGGCAGGCAGGCAGAGCTCCTATATTTTGTTCCCAGAAGCACCTATAGGACTTGAAGTGTGTTAGTCCCATCACACAGAGATCATATATTTTGTTCCCAGAAGCACCTATAGGACTTGAAGTGTGTTAGTCCAATCACACAGAGATCATATATTTTGTTCCCAGAAGCACCTATAGGACTTGAAGTGTGTTAGTCCAATCACACAGAGATCATATATTTTGTTCCCAGAAGCACCTATATGACTTGAAGTGTGTTAGTCCCATCACACAGACCTATATTTTCTTCCCAGAAGCACCTATAGGACTTGAAGTGTGTTAGTCCCATCACACAGAGATCTTATATTTTGTTCCCAGAAGCACCTATAGGACTTGAAGTGTGTTAGTCCCATCACACAGAGATCATATATTTTCTTCCCAGAAGCACCTATAGGACTTGAAGTGTGTTAGTCCCATCACACAGAGATCATATATTTTCTTCCCAGAAGCACCTATAGGACTTGAAGTGTGTTAGTCCCATCACACAGAGATCATATATTTTGTTCCCAGAAGCACCTATAGGACTTGAAGTGTGTTAGTCCAATCACACAGAGATCATATATTTTGTTCCCAGAAGCACCTATAGGACTTGAAGTGTGTTAGTCCAATCACACAGAGATCATATATTTTGTTCCCAGAAGCACCTATAGGACTTGAAGTGTGTTAGTCCCATCACACAGAGATCATATATTTTGTTCCCAGAAGCACCTATAGGACTTGAAGTGTGTTAGTCCAATCACACAGAGATCATATATTTTGTTCCCAGAAGCACCTATAGGACTTGAAGTGTGTTAGTCCCATCACACAGACCTATATTTTCTTCCCAGAAGCACCTATAGGACTTGAAGTGTGTTAGTCCAATCACACAGAGATCATATATTTTGTTCCCAGAAGCACCTATAGGACTTGAAGTGTGTTAGTCCCATCACACAGAGATCATATATTTTGTTCCCAGAAGCACCTATAGGACTTGAAGTGTGTTAGTCCCATCACACAGAGATCATATATTTTGTTCCCAGAAGCACCTATAGGACTTGAAGTGTGTTAGTCCCATCACACAGAGATCATATATTTTGTTCCCAGAAGCACCTATAGGACTTGAAGTGTGTTAGTCCCATCACACAGAGATCATATATTTTGTTCCCAGAAGCACCTATAGGACTTGAAGTGTGTTAGTCCAATCACACAGAGATCATATATTTTGTTCCCAGAAGCACCTATAGGACTTGAAGTGTGTTAGTCCCATCACACAGAGATCATATATTTTGTTCCCAGAAGCACCTATAGGACTTGAAGTGTGTTAGTCCCATCACACAGAGATCATATATTTTGTTCCCAGAAGCACCTATAGGACTTGAAGTGTGTTAGTCCCATCACACAGACCTATATTTTCTTCCCAGAAGCACCTATAGGACTTGAAGTGTGTTAGTCCAATCACACAGAGATCTTATATTTTGTTCCCAGAAGCACCTATAGGACTTGAAGTGTGTTAGTCCCATCACACAGAGATCATATATTTTGTTCCCAGAAGCACCTATAGGACTTGAAGTGTGTTAGTCCCATCACACAGAGATCATATATTTTCTTCCCAGAAGCACCTATAGGACTTGAAGTGTGTTAGTCCCATCACACAGAGATCATATATATTTTGTTCCCAGAAGCACCTATAGGACTTGAAGTGTGTTAGTCCAATCACACAGAGATCATATATTTTGTTCCCAGAAGCACCTATAGGACTTGAAGTGTGTTAGTCCCATCACATAGATCCTATATTTTCTTCCCAGAGGCACCTATAGGACTTGAAGTGTGTTAGTCCCATCACACAGAGATCATATATTTTGTTCCCAGAAGCACCTATAGGACTTGAAGTGTGTTAGTCCCATCACACAGAGATCATATATTTTGATCCCAGAAGCACCTATAGGACTTGAAGTGTGTTAGTCCAATCACACAGAGATCATATATTTTGTTCCCAGAAGCACCTATAGGACTTGAAGTGTGTTAGTCCCATCACACAGACCTATATTTTCTTCCCAGAGGCACCTATAGGACTTGAAGTGTGTTAGTCCCATCACACAGAGATCATATATTTTTGTTCCCAGAAGCACCTATAGGACTTGAAGTGTGTTAGTCCCATCACACAGAGCTCCTATATTTTCTTCTCAGCAGCACCCACAGGACTTCTAGTGTGTTAGTGGCATCACACAGAGCTCCTCTATTTTCTTTGCAGAAGCACCCACAGGACTTCTAGTGTGTTAGTGGCATCACACAGAGCTCCTCTATTTTCTTTGCAGAAGCACCCATAGGACTTCTAGTGTGTTAGTTAGTGGCATCACACAGAGCTCCTATATTTTCTTCTCAGCAGCACCCACAGGAATTCTAGTGTGTTAGTGGCATCACACAGAGCTCCTCTATTTTCTTTGCAGAAGCACCCATAGGACTTCTAGTGTGTTAGTGGCATCACACAGAGCTCCTATATTTTCTTCTCAGCAGCACCCACAGGACTTCTAGTGTGTTAGTGGCATCACACAGAGCTCCTCTATTTTCTTTGCAGAAGCACCCATAGGACTTCTAGTGTGTTAGTGGCATCACCTAGAGCTCCTCTATTTTCTTTGCAGAAGCACCCATAGGACTTCTAGTGTGTTAGTGGCATCACACAGAGCTCCTATATTTTCTTCTCAGCAGCACCCACAGGACTTCTAGTGTGTTAGTGGCATCACACAGAGCTCCTCTATTTTCTTTGCAGAAGCACCCATAGGACTTCTAGTGTGTTAGTGGCATCACACAGAGCTCCTATATTTTCTTCTCAGCAGCACCCACAGGACTTCTAGTGTGTTAGTGGCATCACACAGAGCTCCTATATATTCTTCTCAGCAGCACCCACAGGACTACCGACTACAACGGCTGGAAGACCGCCAAGGGGAGGCAGAGCGTGCAGAGCCAAGAACACAGGGCAGGCAGGCTCTGTTTCTAGTGGACGTGGCCGTGGACGTGGACGTGGTCGTGCATCGTCATCAGCACGTGGCCATGGGACACGCGCGTCTTTGTTTTCGGCAGCTGGACATGTGGAGCCGCATCATGCTGAAGGCTTGGTAGAATGGATGACCAAGCCCTCCTCATCCTCCTCATCCTCTCTCACCCAGGCTCAGGGTACTGGCAGAGCATCATCAGCCACCCCTTCCCTAGACCCACCATGTCCTCCTGAGGAGTCCCCCGAACTCTTTGAGCACAGTGTTGGGTACATGCTCCAGGAGGATGCCCAACGATTCGAAGGCTCGGATGATGATACCCAGCTTGAGGAATCTGGCAGTACTGTTCCACCAGCTGCAGCTTACTGCCAGGTTTGCTCTAGTGGTGAAGAGGGAGGGGATGATGAGGTCACTGACTCCACGTGGGTGCCTGAAGGGAGAGAGGATGAGGAGGAGGACGAGGAGGAGGAGGATGCGGCGTCACATGTCCAACGAGGCAGGGTGCCCCCTGGAGGCCAGGTAGAGGCCAGCACAGCAACTGTACAACACCGCAGAGCTCCGCCTGTGCAGGGCGCTGCCTCTGCACGTTATCAGAAAAGTTCTTTGGTGTGGGCCTTTTTTGAGACGAGTGCAGCAGATCGCACCACTGCTATTTGCAATATTTGTCTCAAGCGTATCTCGCGTGGCCAAAACATCAGCCGCTTGGGCACCACAAGCATGACCAGACATATGGCGACCTGCCATGCAGCTCGTTGGCAGGCACACATAAAAGACCCACACCAAAGAACTAAGCGGACCTCTCCTTGCTCCTCCTCAGCTGGGATCTCCATCCCCACTTCACCTTCAGTCCTCTCTGAAAGCTGCTCTGAGAGGACTGAAGGTGTAGAATTAGGTGTGTCACAACCAAGTACTTGCAGTACACCGACGTCCGATTGCAGCAGGCAAATTTCCCTGCCCCAGCTGCTGGACCGTAGAAAGAAGTACACTCCCAGCCATCCACATGCCCAGCGGTTGAATGCTAGCCTGGCTAAATTGCTAGCACTTCAACTGCTGCCTTTTCAGTTGGTAGACTCGGCCCCCTTCCGTGAGTTTGTTCAATGTGCGGTTCCTCAGTGGCAGGTTCCCAAACGCCACTTTTTCTCACGGAAGGCGATTCCGTCTCTCTACCGGCATGTGGAGGGCAATGTCCATGCCTCGCTGGACAGGGCGGTCAGCGGTAAGGTGCATATTACCGCTGACTCATGGTCCAGCAGGCATGGACAGGGACGGTACCTTTCTTTCACGGCCCATTGGGTCACTCTATTGGCAGCTGGGAGGGATGCAGGACAAGGTGCAGTAGTGTTGGAGGTTGTTCCGCCACCACGCCTCCAAAACGCTACTACTGCTACTGGTTGTGACACACCTCTCTCCTCCACCCCCTCCTCTTCTTCTTCCTCCAGTGCTCTGTCCTTGGAACCAGCGGTGCTCCGTAGGCGTACAAGGGGCTACGCAAGTACGCAGGCAAAAAGATGCCATGCCGTGCTTGCGCTGGTGTGTTTGGGGGACAGGAGCCACACTGGGCCAGAGGTTCTGGCAGCTCTGCAGGGGCAGGCCGAGAGGTGGTTGACGCCACGTCAGCTTAAGCCAGGAATGGTCGTTTCTGACAATGGCACCAACCTCCTCTCCGCCCTGCGACAGGGGCAGCTCACCCATGTGCCCTGCATGGCTCACGTCCTCAACCTGGTGGTGCAGCGGTTCTTGGGCAGGTTCCCAGGCTTACAGGATGTCCTGAGGCAGGCCAGGAAAGTCTGTGTGCATTTCCGCCGATCTTATAATGCCAGTGCTCGGCTGACTGAGCTGCAAAAGGAGCTGAACCTGCCCAAGAACCGCCTAATATGTGACATGCCCACCAGGTGGAACTCAACGTTGGCCATGCTGCAGCGACTGCACACGCAGCAGAGGGCCATCAATGAGTACCTTTGCGACTACGGCACCAGGACAGGGTCAGGGGAGCTTGGTTTTTTTTCCCCACGTCAGTGGAGCATGATCAGGGATGCATGCACTGTCCTCTCACCATTTGAGGAGGCCACGAGGATGGTGAGCAGTGACAGTGCATGCATCAGTGACACTGTCCCTCTTGTCCACCTGTTGGAGCATACGCTGCGTGGGATAATGGACAGGGCACTTGAGGCAGAACAGAGGCAGGAAGAGGAGGACTTCCTTGCCTCTCAAGGCCCCCTTTATCCGGACAGTGTTCCTCCTGTCCCACCCATCACACAGGAAGAGGATGAGGAGGAGGAGGAGGAGGAGGAGGAGGAGGATTGTGTGAGCATGGAGGTGGAGCCTGGCACTCAGCATCAGCAGCAGCAGTCTTTTAGGGATGATGTACAGTCCCAACAAACCAGTGGACTTGTACGTGGCTGGGAGGAGGTGGCTGGCGATCATGTCATCCTCAGTGACCCAGAAGACTCCGGACCGAATGCCTCAGCTAACCTACGCTGCATGGCCTCCCTGATCCTGCAAAGCCTGCGGAAGGATCCTCGTGTTCTTCGGATCAAGGAGAGGGACCATTACTGGCTGGCCACTCTCCTTGATCCGCGGTACAAGGGTAAGGTTGCGGACCTTATCTTGCCGTCGCAGAGGGAGCAGAGGATGATACATCTCAGGGAGGCCTTGCAGAAAGGTCTGTGCAACGCGTTCCCAGAAACTGGGAGGCTACAAACTCCTGGTCCTGGGCGACGAGTAGCTGAGGCTTCGGTCAGTAGCAGAAGGAGCGGTGGGGAAGGTGGACGTCTGACCGATGCGTTCAGACAATTTTTTAGTCCGCAGCCCCAAGGTATGATCGGTTCCAGCAACCATCGCCAGCGTCTGATATACATGGTGCAGGAATACCTTGGGGCAAGGTCAGACTTGGACACCTTTCCCACCGAAAATCCTCTGGCTTACTGGGTCCTGAGGATGGATCACTGGCCAGAGCTTGCACAGTATGCAATTGAGCTACTGGCCTGTCCTGCCTCCAGCGTTCTGTCCGAACGCACATTCAGTGCTGCTGGAGGATTTGTGACTGATCATAGGGTGCGCCTGTCCACCGCCTCGGTTGATCGACTGACCTTCATCAAAATGAATCAGTCTTGGATCACCACCAGCTACCAGGCACCTGAGGCGGATATAACCGAATAATTTTTAATGTCACATCACATCCCTTCAAGACTGCCTATGCTGATGCTGAGTGACTGTCCTCTTATGTTCACTGACTATCCTCTTCCTCCTCCTCAATGATCCATGCCACCACACCAGTGCCTAAGGCACAATTTTTCAGCCCCTGTTTAACAGGGGCGTGTACATACAATTTTTATAAAAAAATGCTTCGCAACACTGTGCTCCAAGTACAGTATCTGTGAGGGGTTGCAGTGTTGTGGCACCAGCACCAGTGCCTAAGGCACAATTTTTCAGCCCCTGTTTAACAGGGGCGTGTACTTACAATTTTTTTAAAAAAATGCTTCGCAACACGTGTGACTGCTGTGCTCCAAGTACAGTATCTGTGAGGGGTTGCAGTGTTGTGGCACCAGCACCAGTGCCTAAGGCACAATTTTTCAGCCCCTGTTTAGCAGGGGCGTGTACATACAATTTTTATAAAAAAATGCTTCGCAACAATGTGCTCCAAGTACAGTATCTGTGAGGGGTTGCAGTGTTGTGGCACCAGCACCAGTGCCTAAGGCACAATTTTTCAGCCCCTGTTTAACAGGGGCGTGTACTTACAATTTTTTAAAAAAAAATGCTTCGCAACACGTGTGACTGCTGTGCTCCAAGTACAGTATCTGTGAGGGGTTGCAGTGTTGTGGCACCAGCACCAGTGCCTAAGGCACAATTTTTCAGCCCCTGTTTAACAGGGGCGGGTAATTACAAATCTTGATCTAATAGTTCACAGCAGGGCCCATTCCTGCGCCCACCAAGAGTAACTATGAGGGCCTACAGTCTTGTGGCAACACCGTCCACCACCACCGCCAAAGGCCCAATTTTTCTGCCCTGTTCATCAGGTGCTTGCAATTACAAATCTTGATCTAATAACTCACAGCAGGGCCCATTCCTGCGCCCACCAAGAGTAACTGTGAGAGCTTACAGTCTTGTGGCAACACCGTCCACCACCACCACCACCACCCCCAATTTTTCTGCCCTGTTCAACAGGTGCATGCAATTACAAATCTTGATCTATTAACTCACAGCAGGGCCCATTCCTGTGCCCACCAGTCTTGTGGCTACACCAACATCTAATAGGGCAAATTTCTGCAGAGTATATACGCCAGGCCCCTACTTTCATACATCCAACTTACAAACGACTCCTACTTGCAAATGGAAAGAGAAAACAGGAAGTGAGAGGAAATCTACCCCTAGGAAGGGAAATTCTATCCTGTTAGATTTAATTTGGGAAAAAGGTATCTCCTCTCTACTGATACTTTATCACCAATCCTTGTTTCAATTAAAACCCCACTTTTTCCAAAAACATTTGTCATTGGGACGGAAAGTGAGGTGACATGTTCTGAACAGATGTGCAAAGACAGCAAATGTTACA
>CM053030.1:95505180-95523087 GCA_028564925.1 Lithobates sylvaticus | reverse complement strand
TAAAACAACAAACAAAACAAGCCAAGGACTGTTTTCTGAGTTTGAGTGCATGAAGGAAATGCTGTGTGCCTGGTCATGCAGTAGTAGGGAACCCTAAACTCAGGGGTGTGCTACATATATAATAAGGTCATACAAAACTAAGCAAAATAATACGACCAGTTGTTGCAAGTTTCTGGAATGGCTAGGTCAGTTCATCTGGTATTTTTCCAGTATGTCACCATAGGCCAAGGTTCAAGCCTCAAAATCAGGCTTTCTTAGGTATAGACATCTAGGGAATACTTGGTCATCATACTAGTGTCTACAGGCATCCATTAACATTTCCGAAGTGGCCTGTATTTGATGACAGGGGGCCAGAGGGGCGAAAAGGCTAAGCCAGGTGTAATGGTTGTCCAATGTATTTTGATGGTGGCTGTTCACATGTAAGCACTCAGCAGGGGCTGCCCATCCATTAAGGATCCACGGGTGCTGCCTAGACATGGGCAATTCATTTATTTTTTTTTCGTTATTTTCGTTCATTCGTTATCGTACGAATAAACCAACGATTCGCTAAAAATTTTAACGAATAACGAATCGTTCGAATCGAACGAATCCGAAAACAACGAAAATCTGAAAAAAAACAAATTAGAAACAACGAATCTACGAAAGAAGAAAATCCGAAAAACGAAAACAGGAACAACGAAAATCAAAATGAACGAAAAAAATTTGTACATTCGTAACTTTATATATTTTTTTGAATTGGTAATTTTCCGTGTCCCTTACAATGGCGCTGCTTAACGTGCCTCGAATGGATTGAACAAAAAAATTCGTACATTCGTAATTTTTTTTTCGATTCGGAATTTTCCGTGTCTCTTACAATGGCGCTGCTTAACGTGCTTCGTATGGATTGAACGAAAAAATTCGTACATTCGTAATTTTTTTTTCGATTCGTAATTTTCCGTGTCTCTTAAAATGTAATAATAGCATACACATTACATAACATTATGAATTATGCTCCGATTACGAATCTACGAATGTTACGAATGTTACGAAAGTACGAATAAATACGAATGCGTCCGAATTTCGAATAAACGAAAATTAAACTAACGGAAAAACGAAGCAATGAAAAAATAACTCTTACGAAAATACGAATCGTTACGAATACGAACACTGACGACTTACGAATTTACGAATCGTTATGAATACGAACACTGACGACTTACGAATCGTTACGAATCAACGGAAACGAAAAAAAACAAACGAAAATAAACACATTTTTTTTGTTGTGCACATGTCTAGTGCTGCCCCCTCTATCCACGCAACCCCCTACATGGTTAATGGATAGAGTCATGCATAGCATGACTCTATCCACGGACGCATCGGCCAACCCCTATGTATGCGTCCGGCCCCTTTCATGACATTGGGCGCATGAATTACAGTGGTGGGGATGTTTTTTCGAAGCAGCTGATTAGAGCCATATGCTCTAATAGGCTTCAAAAAAGGTGGAGTCGGAACGCAGATCAATGCGTTAGAAAAACAAATGACTTTTCTAACACATTGCCTCTCCACCAATCAGGAAGCGCGGGTCTGATACCCATTTCCTGATTGGCTGAAAGGTCAGTCCTATTGGATGCTTGGTGGAGGGGAGGAGACACGTGGCAGAAGCTGCCGTGATCTCAGAAAAGAAGAGGACACAGACGCTGCCAGATGCCCGCAGCAGCCTGATCCCCTGCCCAATGTGCCCGCCGATCCCTGCCACTGTGTGTCTGCCGATCCCCGCCACTGTGTGTCCGCCGATCCCCGCCACTGTGTGTCCGCCGATCCCCGCCACTGTGTGCCCGCTGATCCCCACCAATGTGTGCCCACCAATCCCCGCTACTGATGGGACCGGTGGACCGTCAGAGCGGGGGGGGGGGTTGAGGTGCACTTGTAGCTCGATGCCTGGTGCTCCAAAAGCTACATGAGCTACTTTTGAGGCAGAATTGGGTGTTTTTGACCCCATAGTCTTTACTAGGAATGCCTGAAACTGTGCGAATCAAATGTTTTTAAGCTTTTTTTTTCGGGCATCTCCTTAGCTAAAAAAAGAAATACTCATGTAAAATGCTTGAAATGCACTTCTAAACCACTCATATACATGCTCAAAAAAGCCTGAAAATCACTCTGCTCAGATGTGAAGCAGCCTAAATGTGTAAGCAGTCCTGGGACATCCAAAGCAAGAATGCCAAAGGGCATCCCCCCTGCAACAGAGAAGGGTGAAGCTTACACATACAGTGGTCAGCCCAGTGGCCTTTATTATATAATCAGTTGGGTTCATCTGTTTGTGAAATTGTGAGAAAGCAGTGGTCTCTTTGCAGAGGGCCAACGTGTCCACTGCTACATTAGAGCAAGAGCTCTCCAATCAGCTGGGTGCATGGGCTTTTCAATAAGGCCCCTTTCACACTGGGGCGGTTTTCAGGCGGTACAGCGCTAAAAATAGCGCCTGTATACCGCCTGAAAAAACCGGCCCCATTCACTCCAGTGTGAAAGCCGGCGGGCTTTCACACTGGAGCGGTGCGCTAGCAGGACCGCAACAAAAGTCCTGCTAGCAGCATCTTTGGAGCGGTGAAGGAGCGGTGTATTTACCGCTCCTATACCGCTCCTTCCCATTGAAATCAATGGGAAACCGCGGGGATACCGCCCGCAAACCGCCGCTGCAGCGGCGCTTTGCGGAGGTTTTTAACCCTTTTGCGGCCGCTAGCGGGGGTTAAACCACCCCGCTAGCGGCCGCATACCGCGGGTAAAACGATGGTAAAGCAGCGCTAAATATAGCGCTGCTTTACCGTCGCCGCCCCGCACCGCCCCAGTGTGAAAGGGGCCTAAGTCTAACTCAGTAGGGGTGTATCAGACCTCTACAAAGAGACCACTGCTTCCACACAGACAGTAAGTGTCCCACTCTGCGACTGCTGGCAGAGGTTAGACTTTTTTACTCACACTGTGGCTACTCCTGAAAGAAAATAAACTTTAATACATTGAAAACCTTTTGTTTTGGTGTCTTTAGTTGATTAAATCTGAAGGTTCAATTGGGCTTTAGGGCATCAGGACATAAATTTACTATAACGCTTAATTGTCCATAAGAGAACATGAAGTGCAGCAGTGCGTACATGAATACGCTTTGTACATTTGCTGTAACCAGGACTTTCTTAACAACCATGGTTAGAATGGATAAGGACTTTTTTTTATTTCTGACAAATGTGCACAGCAATTCCTTTCCACTTGATTGTATGAATGTAACCTTACTGCAGTAAGTATAAAAATGTGCTTCTTTTGTAAATTAAAGTCATATTAAACCCTCACTTTTTAAGCACTTTCGGCAGCTGATTTATTCACTTACTGAGATGAGGCTTCTTTATCTTTTGATCCTTGCTTTTGTTCCTGTTTAACCCCTTTACGCCTAAGGGGTAAAACAAATCTTAATGCCTAAGCACAATTTTGCAACGTTGACATGTGTTAGTAAAATCGTACAGATCACCACAACTACTTTGTGCATCCAGGTGGATTATACCTTTTTTTCAAGACAAATTAGGCTTTTATTTGTAGTAAATGGTTATGGATATCTCCTGTTTTTTTTTATTATCAAAGAAAAACTGGCCCAAAATAGTAAAAAATTTTTTTTTTTTTTTTAAATTTAGCTGTATATTTCTTGTTACTACCATAATCTACCACCAAAGAACAACCCCAAAATAATTCTCCTGCTTTTGGTGATTGCAGCGATACCACGTGCTGTATGTGTCAGTTGTTGTTTGCACTCATAATACAACCTAGAAGCAATAGTGCCCATTTTGCATTTTGCTTTTTTTTTTTGTCCTACCTAAAACACACTGACACTAACTGACACTGATGCTAATTAAAAAAAAAAAAAATCCTGCCCAAAATATACTGACACTGATCTTTGACCCTGACCTTGATCTTTGACTCTTACTTGATCTAAACACTAACCCTGGCACTGACCTAAATCAAACTTTGATCCAGGTATTTTTTCTTTATTTTTATTATTTTTTTATTTAAATTTTTTTACAGACTTTTTTTTCCTCTTTGCAAGGAAAGAGAAAGATATAGTATATCTTTCCTCTCCATTCACAGAGAGAGAAAAACACAGGACGGGCTTCACAGTGAATGATCACTGTGGTAGCCAATCAGAGGCTACCACAGCGATCAGGTGACCTGGAATCGAGAAATTTGGGTCCAGATGGTTAATAGTGGGCCCGAGGCGCTCTGTGAGACCCCGGTCTCTGTGCTGGGAGCGCGCTGTGAATGAATGAATGAATGATTTGTATAGCGCTGCAACTGCGAACTGAATCGCCTCGAGGCGCTTGACTGCTCATGTTGGGATGCCATGTATCAGAAGAGGTGGGTCTTGAGTTTTTTCCTGAAGGCCTGATGGTTTTCTTCCATGCGGATGTTGTTTGGTAGAGCATTCCATAGCCGGGGTACCTGTACTGCGAATCTTCGTTCTCCCTTCGATTTGTAGCGGGCTTTGGGGATGAGAAGGCGATTTTGGTTTGTTGATCGAAGTCTGCGATTCGGTATGTATTTTTCTATTTTCTCACAAAGGTATTGAGGCGCATTTCCTTGTGTACATTTGTGGGTGAGGCATAGGGTCTTGAATGTGATCCTGTCTTTTACCTTGAGCCAATGGAGCATCCTTAGGGATGGGGAGATGGATTCCCAGGGTTTCTTTCCGGTGACTATTCTTGCTGCTGTGTTTTGGACAATTTGAAGGCGCGCAATCTGGTAATCCGGTAGTCCTATGTAGAGTGAGTTTGCGTAGTCGAGCCGTGAATTGATGATCGTTCCTACTACTACCGCTTTTTCCTTTTCCGGGATGAAGGGGATGAGTCTGCGTAGCATGCGAAGGAGATGGTGGGATCCGCTGATTACGGATCCTATTTGTGCCTCCATTGTCATCTCTGAATCAAAGATTACTCCGAGGCTTTTGGCTTTGTTGCTTGGAAGGATGGTCTGTCCCAAGATGGTTGGTGGTGTCCAAGGGGTCTTCGTCTTTTTCCTTGAGTTTGCGTCGAGGAGCAGTAATTCTGTTTTTGATCCATTTAGTTTGAGGGAGCTAGTGGTCATCCAGTCATCTATCAATGTGAGACATTTTCCTAGTTCCTGGTATTGGTCTTTTTGTCCGGTGATCCGGAAGTACAGTTGAGTGTCGTCCGCGTATGAGTGGAAGCACAGATCCAATTTGCTAATAATTTTGAAGAGTGGTCGGATGTAAATGTTGAACAGTACTGGTGACAATGGTGATCCTTGAGGGACTCCATAAGTGATTGCCCGAGTTTCCGAAGTGAAGGCTCCTAGTTTCACTGTTTGTGACCGGTTTCCTAAGAAGGAAGCGAACCATGGCAGATCTCCATCTGTAACTCCTGCCACTTCCTTGAGGCGGCTGAGAAGCATGTTGTGGTCCACTGTGTCGAACGCCACACTGAGATCCAGCAATACCAGAAGACACGATTCTCCCTCATCCGCTGCTTCTAGGGCGTCATCCCATATTTTCAGAAGTGCCGTTTCTGTGCCATGGCCTGGGCGGAAGCCCGATTGTAGTGGGTCTAGGAGCTTGTGTGTGTCCAGATGAAGTTGAAGCTGTTGTACTACTGCTTTCTCCATGATCTTGGAAATGGTGTTCAGGCTTGTTACCGGTCTGCGATTGTTCGGATCCTTGGGGTCGAGGTTGGGTTTCTTTAGTAATGGTTTGATGATGCCTTGCTTGAGGGAATTCGGAACCAATCCTTCTTTGAACGACTGATTTACTAGGTGTGTGATAGCGGGGGCCAGAATGTCGGAGCATTCTTTCAAGAGTTTTGTGGGGATGATGTCGTTTGGCGAGGTGCTGTCTCGGAGGCTCTTGATGACATTTTTGGTTTCATCCGTTGTGATCGGGGTAAGTGAAAAATGTGGTGCTTGTGCGCTGTGGATGTAAAATTCCTTACCTGGGTTGAGTTGAGTAGAGCTGGTTGTTGTTTTTTTTTTGTTGAATTATTTTCTGAATGTTGTCTATTTTGTTGATGAAAAAATCTGATAATTTGTTGCAGTATTCTTGAGTTTCGTTTCCTAGGGGCTCAAGGCAGGTGGGGTTCATAGTCTGGGCGACTAGTTTGAAAAGTTCCCGTGGTCGGTTTAAGGCTTTTGAGAGGGTGTTTGAGACATGTTCTTTTTTTGCTGTGAAAATTGCTTTATGATATCTCTTCGTGAGTATTCTGTAGTTTGTGTGATTTTCCTTTGTGGTGTTTCTTCTCCAGGCTCTTTCTGCTCTTCTGTGTTCCCGTTTCAGTAGAGTAAGCGTGCCATTAAACAAACCAGAATTTTTCTTGCGGATGGGTACTCGATGTTTCGGGGCGACTGCGTCTGCTGTTTGTAGAAGTGCCTTGTTTATGAAGCTGAGTATTCGTTCTGTTGAGTGGTTTTGATTTAGTGTACCCATTTTGTGTGTTAGTGTGGTTTTGAAGATTTCCGAATGTAGTTTCTTCTGCGATCTAATCCAGTGTGTTGTTGCTGCTGGGTTTGGTTTTTGCAGGGAGATGTTGGTGGCGATCTCAAATTTGATAGCGTGGTGGTCTGACCATGGTAGCGCTATGTTGTCTTGAATGCTGATGTCCGTATTTTGCTTGAAGATGAGGTCCAGGATGTGACCCGACCCATGTGTGGGAGCCTTTACTAGTTGTTGAAGCCCTAGGTCTTCCAGTTGATTGATGCAGGTGGTGGCGATGGGGTCTTCGGTGGAATTCGCCCAGAGGTTGAAATCTCCGAGTACCAGAATCTTGTTGTTTTTCAGGGTGTGTGCCGAGATGAATTCCGTGAGTGGTATCGGTAGATTTGTCTTTGGTCCTGGTGGTCTGTAGCATAGCAGCATGTGGATGGTTTCTTGTGGTGTGGTTTGCATCTGTAGAGTAAGTGTCTCCATAAACGTTGCTTTGTTCTGTACCGTAGGTTTGACGAGCGCTAGATGAGCTTTGAAGATCACTGCTAGGCCTCCTCCTTTTTTTCCTTTCCGATGCTCGGTTAGGATCCTGTAGTTTTCTGGCACTAATTCTGTTAGGATGGTGTTGCAGTCGGGTGTTAGCCAGCTTTCCGTGATGAAGAGGCAATCTATGTTGTTTTGTGTGATGAAGTCATGGATTTCGTGCCTGTGCTTGACTGCCGATCTGGTGTTAATCAAAGCGCATGCTAACTGTTGTGGTTGAGTTGTAGTCTTCTTATGTTTGATCGTTGCTTGTGGATCGATTCTTAGTAGTCGTTCTTTTTGTAATATTTTTTGAATGTCGGTCGGTAGAGTTGCGGTCAAATTTCTTAGTCTGCATAGGGACTCTGCTGAGTATTTGAAATTGCACATGTTGAGGTGCTCCAAAAAAATTCCCTGCTGTGGATGAGATGATGCGTTGAAAAAACGCTGATGCTGTTGTTGAGGCGATAACGGTCTTGCGCAGGCTAGTTGAAGATGTTGCGGATCTGTGGGAAAACCCTGTAGACCTACACCCTCCCTCCCGTTGATCCAGAGGAAGGCGAAAAACCCCTACTAGCGCGGCCAATTGCTGTAGCAGAGGAAAAAATTCCTTCCTGACCCCCCGAGGGGCGGTCGGATGTTGGTCCCTGGATCAACTGCTAAGTGGTGGTCCCTGCGTTACTTACCAGAATATTTACCTTACCGGGTGATCCAATGATGGCGATAGGGTGGATCCTGATGTTGATCTCCCTGCACAGGTACTATGACCCCTGTTACAACCTCCTGTTATAAACTCCTGGTTTTAACTCACCACTTAGACAAGTTCCACTTGGACAGAGTTCAACCAGTCTCAAGGATGAGCAGGCTCACGATGAGCTCTACACAAACTTATATAGGCCTGAAACACCTGGGAGCAATTAGGCACTCCCCTTAATTAGTAAGCTGAAGGAAGGAAAGGAAAAAAAAACTGTTTAAAAAGTGTAAGAAGAAACGGGTATTAAGAAGATAAAATGGAAAAGGTCCAGAAGAACCTAAAAATGCAATCCAGCAATCACCAGCAGTCAAAAAAGCAAAATTTGTTCAGTCTCCACACAGTGTCCTCACTGTTTGGCTTCCAACCAAAATTCTGTGCGGCACATTCCCAGCACAAAGGGAGATACACATATATGCGGCCCCACGGAAAAAAGCCCAGTGCAGTGGTGCCACATATATGTGTTATGTTGGCGGAAAGGGGTTAAACTGGTACCATAAATGCTGCCCCATTTTTCCTACTACAGGGTGGCTCCTTTCTCTTGCAGCATCCTATAGAGCCACCCTTTGCAAGCAGAGACTAGAGTTGTGTCTCCCTACATTGTGTGGATCAAGGAACCCTCTTGCTCCACCCTCTTTCTCCCCCCTTCCTTCTCCAAGCTAACATACTGGAGACTGCATTGTTCACTGCTAACTCTTACCTGTGAGGTCCGAAAGTTCAGGGAAGCAGAAATGAAAGGGCAGAAGCGGGCAGCTTTGGAAGTTGTAAACTGAAGGTGCTGGGGTAAGAAATGTAACAAATAGTTTTACTGTGGAAAATGTATTTCATAGTGTTCAATGTGTTAAGCTAAAAACACTGAAGATGTAATACTACTGTTAAATCTTTTAGTAATTAATAAACTTTGTGGGTGCACAGTGCCTAATTAGAGGCCCAGAGGATGATGGCAGTCTCACCCTGATGAAGTCACGTGACCAGTGATGAACACGCGTCGGGTTTCTAGCCTTCTGACACACCGGAAGTGATGATATCGAGCTCGCTGCTCGTTTGTACTCTGCTTGTTTGCACATTTTTTAAATGTGAGTACCCTTGCATTTGATTTTAACTGTTTGAAATAAATGTTTTATACTAAACTTACTACACTATGAGGCTACTTCCTTGCTTCCTTCCATATACATTGATGTGAGCCCCCCCCCCCCCCCCCCCACCCACACCTGGATACACCTCTATGCTAAGGAAATACTAACAGGACCTAGGATACCCAGCTGGGACCGACAGGAGGAAGGTCACCAAGGACCACAAAGATCCATACACTAATGCTGTAACCTTACAGGCGTAAGGTAAGGGGCCACTCAAATTTTCCCCACTAGGACCACACGTAACCGGGATAACAGCACAGGATAGCCACAAGATAGCCACAGTTAAAACACCGTACACCAAGATCTACTACTATTACCACTTGCACTGCACTTGGAAACGAACTTTCTTGATGCACCTATGATATTTATGGACTTTTTTATTGTTACATACCCGCTGTGATCTGTTTTTATTTGTCATATTTATACGTTTGAAACATTTCTTTCACTTCAGTCACGATTTTAATGTGGGGCGCACCCACTACCACCACTATATAGTTATTTCTCAACTGCGACTTCCATCTGCGATTTGCTTGCAGTTACTCTGCGATTTTATTCATTGATTATTTTTTATTTACCTACTGGATTTTTTCCAGCCACTCTTTACCTTATTTTATCTTTGTGAACCATCACAATCACCCAGTCACGCACTCATTGTATTTATTGTTCACTGCGTTTATTATGCGACAATTTTATTTTATTTTTTTAAACATTGCTCTGATGTTGTTTAGATATTTTATCATTTATCTGCTATTTATTTCTTCAACTATTGGCACATCACTCTATGTTTACTAGCTGAATCATCATCTCCTTTTGATGCACTTTATTCCAACCACTTTATATCTGCTATTTTTATAGCCATTGGTTACATGTCCTCGTTACCTGCTTTTCCCTTATTTACTTAATTTAGTTTAAATTGATTGCGCGCCACTATCTCTTCTTTCCAGTCTCACCCAGAAGCACTGTGAAAAGTCTGCTGAATGTGTCTGAAATGGATCATGTAAAAATACGACTAGAGGTAAATTGAGTTCATATCCTGTCATAACTACACTAATAATGTTTCCTGGATGGCTTCAGCAGCTCACAGGTTGATAGTGCTGGTATAAAGTATAGATTTACTTGGCATTATGCGTTTTTCTTGTTTGTGCAGCCAACGGGAAAAAAGCTAATATGATGGGTTACCTCAATTGAACATGAATGCTGGCCTATCCCTGTGTTTTCATACATCTTCACTGAAAACAAAGTGTGCCTAGGCACTACTAGAGGATTCTATTGGGAGGTCTGCCCTGCATTACACCAAAAGAGCAATCCATCTCCGGGGGCAGAGTTTTCAGATCACAACAGGATGTACTCAGAGCCAGGAGACTGCCAACATTTTTGCTGGAAACAGCAATTATCCTCAGTAAAGGTGTCCCTTCATTTTCTCAGAGGCTCTCAAGTACAAATTAATAATGAATAAAAACGCAGATTTTTTGTTATTTTATCTTTTTTTTTTCTTTATTTAACCACTTGCTTACTGGGCACTTAAACCCTCCTCCTGCCCAGACCAATTTTCAGATTTCTGCGCTGTCACACTTTGAATGACTATTGCGCGGTCATACAACACTGTGCCCAAATTACATTTTTATCATTTTTTTCCCACACAAATAGAGCTTTCTTTTGGTGGTATTTAATCACCTCTTGGGTTTTTATTTTTTGCTATACAAACAAAAAAAAGACAGAAATGTTTGAAAAAAAAACATGTTTCATAGTTTGTTATAACATTTTGCAAACGGGTAATTTTTCTCCTTCATTGATATTTGCTGATGAGGCTGCACTGATGGGCCCTGATGGGCTGCACTGATAGGCACAGATAAGGCAACACTGATAGGCACTGATAAGATGGCACTGATGAGGCAGCACTGATGGTTGTCACTGATGGGTGTCACTGATGGACACTGAAGGGCACTGATAGATGGCACTGGTAGGTGGCACTGATGGGCACTGGTAGGCGGCACCGTTGTGCACTGGTAGGTGGCACAGATGACTCTGCAGAGCCTCTCCACGATCGGGCCTGATGTCCCTCTCACAGCCGCAGGTGATAGCAGATTATAGGCTCTGTTTACATCACATGATCAGCTGTCATTGGCTGACAGCTGATCACGGGGTAAGGGGTCGGGATTGATCCCTTACTCCGATCTCTGATCAGCAAAGTCTCATAGACTCGCTGATCACAGAGCGCACTGCACGTGCCCTGCAGGGGGCACGCAGGCCGCTCTAGCACAGGAGGACGTCTATTGACGCCTGGCAAAGTAGGTCCACGCTGTAGAGAAAAGGTTATCACCGCTCCAGGTAGATCAAATAGGAATGAACCTCTCCTCTAATTTGGAAGCCACAGGTGCTGGCAATGCATGTAGCAATGAAATTGAGAAAAATTCTGGACAGCCGCACTCCAAAAATTAGCCAATTGGCTAATTTTTGGAGTGCAGCAGTCCAGGATTTTTCTCAATTTCATAGGTCCGCGCTGTAGCCACCATTCAGCTATAACACGGACGGGAAGAGGTTAAGAATGCATACTTGAATATACTTTTTTTCCAAAATCAGATTCATCTTCTGAAATTTTCATACTCCCATTCCTAGGCTTACTGTCACCTTTATGTAAAATTATACTACACCTCAAGTATGTAGTACGGTGCAGTCATCCACTTTATATGCCTGTCTGTGAAACTTACTTTTCACTTGACATTTATTGCAGCAAAATTAACTGTAATTAGGGTTGAAAAAAGACTGCCCACAAGTACAAGAACAGCCGGGGGACCGGATCTTGAAGCTTATCTACAATTAACTTTAGTCTATCCACACATTCCAAATATGTGTGTGCTTTTATAATAGCAGAAGTCAGTTCATGAAATTCAGCATATTTCAGGTTTAAATATACGGTTCATATGCCAAGCTGAGCTAAATCAGGCTTCATATTGCGTACTTTCTGCTTTTTTTTCCTTTCTAACTTTGAGGTTTGGCAATCGGTCTTTACCTATAGTGATGAACTATTGTTGATGAACAAAAGGAAAGTTGAGTGGGAATAAGTAACATAGACCAGTTAGCTCAACATTTAATTCTGACCTGGTTGATACATAGTCGAAATTTTAATATTCCATTTAACGTTCAAAATTTTCTTTTTTTTTTTTCCTTTATTTTATTTGTTATGTTCAGTTATGTTTAGTTAGGCATATATAAAGTTGTCATGCTTACTGTAACCCAGGTTGTCAGACACTATAGCTAGCTTCTGTGTTCTTCACTTGTACCAGCCCCCTTTTTCCATAAGGCAAGCAGGCCTACCGGTACTCGGTTGCCCTCCAAGACTTATACACAATGCTATAGTGCCTGGCCACCATGGCGGGGCAGGTGTGAACTGAGCAAAGCAAACAGGTACACTTGCAGTTGGCAGAGTGGTTCAATTAGAGTCCAGGTACAACGCAGGCAAGGTTAAGAATAGTTAGGGTTAAATCTGTAGTCAAAAGGCAGGCATACTTCAGATAGTAGTCGATATGCGATCTGAGGTTGTCAATGAGGGAATCTAAACAGCAGAGCAGGACAAACAAACAGAGAGCTTGGAGCACGTGTTACAGATGCAATTTTACAAGCATGAGACTGCAGACTTGGCTGGCTTAAATCAGGTTTGTTTTCCACCCGGAGACTGGCCACATCAGCCACCTTGCAGGTGGACAGACAGACAAGGAAAATGCCACAACCAAACCCAGGATGCAGGAATGAGGAGCAGGAGCGTTACATTTCCTGACAAAAGTATTGTATATTAATATATTGTAGATTTATATGCAGCAACAAGATAGAGTTCTTGCCTACTTATCACATTTTCCAGACTCATATCAGCTCCAAAACAATCCTGCTGATTAACCACTTGACTAACAGCCTGTAATACCCCTTCTTTACCAGGCCATTTTTCAGCTTTAAGTGCTGTGAAAGTTTGACCATCAATTATTCTGTCATACAACTGTGTACCCAAATGAGTTTTATATCATAGCTCTTTTTTTTTTCTATAAAAAGGAACAAAAAGGCAAAAAGTTTACTTTCCGTTAAAATGCCAAAATAGTATGAAAACCAATGAAATTACCATAGTTTGTAAATAATCACCCTGAGGTGATTTAATTTCTGCATACATTTTTGGGGAAATTAAGACACATGCTGGTACTGAGGGGGTTAAACAAGGAGCTTGAGAATGGGGTACTAAATACATCAATGTACAGGTCATACACAGAGGAAGGAAGAAGTAAAGGGGTTAATGTACTAGTTACATACTGTGGAAGGATGCAGATGAAGGGGTTAATGTTCAGATGGGCATGATAATGGAGGTGAGGGATTCATTTTACAGGCCACTAGAGAGAGCATTATATCTAGTATGAAAATACGGCAATATTATGAAAAAGTAGTCCTTTGAACACAGTCTCTATATTATTGCAGCAGCGCTTTTGTCCTTATTAACACCCAGGACAATACGGTGAATAAATCAAAAAACAAAACAGTTTTTTATGAGGAAAATTGGTTTGTGATCCTGCTATTCTGCTACAAAGGAGATAGATTGTTGAGGAACGCCGATGCATGGTTGGCTTATTCAAAGGCTTTTATTTATCATTGGTCTGGTGAGTGCATCCCCATAGGGGAGTTCATTCCGCACGTGGTGAAAGATCTGTTGGAAATATTCGGTGGAAGCTGTTACTATTTCACATAAGGGACTACTACGTGGGGACGTCTTTATCAGATCATATTGGCTCAACTGTTTTGTTTTTTGATTTATTCACCGTATTGTCCTGGGTGTTAATAAGGACAAAAGCGCTGCTGCAATAATATAGAGACTGTGTTCAAAGGACTACTTTTTCATAATATTGCCGTATTTTCATGTTTTCATATCCTAAGCAGCTGCTATCACCAGAAGTGGTGCATTATATTTATATATTTATTTTATATTTATATATTTATTGATTTTTAAGAAATACATATCCAGATAGCGCAGAGGGGTGGACCCTAAGGGCGGACATTCATGGTCTCACTCTACTGCTTTTACATTTTATTATATCTAGTATGTGTGACCGGGGGTCAGGAAAATGGTTAAAAAAATATCTTTCTGTCGCTGCAACAGAATGAATGGATCAGCAGCTGCTGATCTGTTAATTTTGTGATCATTCATGAATGGTACATTGTCTCTGTGTACCCGGCGATCACCTGGTGGATTGGCTCCCCGATGGCTAAACGGCACTGGTAAATAAGGGTAAATCAGCAGTTACACTTACAACTGTGCACACATTGTTCACAAGCTCAATAGCTCAAGCTTAACTTTACACACACAAGGAAATATGTCAGTGACTCCTCACCCTGACCCTCCTTCCCTGACATCCCTAAAAAAAAAAAACAATGTCTGAAAGAATGCAGCATCTGCTGAACTGTCTCTATTGAAAATCTTTCTCTATCGCTTGCTCTCTCTCTTTATATTTCGAAAGCCTATTTAAAATGTCATTCACTCGTATGAGTCATTTGATCAATATTTAAAGGATTGCACTACAGGGTTAGTGCCCTCTTCAACATGCTGTAAAATCTGGTTAAATGTTTATCAGGAGAGCATCACTTTAGGTACATTAGAGTTGACATATTGTTTAATCGGATGAGTAGAAAAAATGAATTAGTGTACATTTTTGGGAAAACATTTCCTAATGGAAAATTGGAAAATGTTGCTGTTTAAAGCAAATTTAAAATTAATTAATTTATTCAAATAAAATACAGCATGGATTTCGACCAACACCCATGCTGTTTTCAAACAGTTCAAATGTGGCCTGGTTTGCATTTTGTAATGTACTGTATGTGTTGTCGAATTAAATCAAAGCACTAAAATGTCATATAAGGCCGCGTACACACGAGCGGACTTTCCCGCGGGATTGTCCGGCGGACAAAGTTTTAAGTTCAGACTTAAAATTGTCCGCTGGACTCGCGAGTCCGGCGGACAATCCCGCAGTCTGTGTGCTAGTCCGCGGGACTTTTGGAAATTAACGGACTTTCCGACACAAGATCGGAAAGTCCGTTCATTTAGAACGTGACTCCAGGTAGATGGGACTAGCAAAGGCAGTGAATGCCGCCGCGCTAGCCCCGTCACCTGGCATGGATTTAAAGGGAATCCCTACGCTGAAAAAACGGAGTGGGGTCCCCCCCAAATCCATCTCAGACCCTTATCCGAGCACGCAGCCCGGCCGGCCAGGAAAGGGGTGGGGACGAGCGAGCGCCCCCCCCCCTCCTGAGCCGTACCAGGCTGCGTGCCCTCAACATGGGGGGTGCCCTGGGGAAAGGGGGGCCGTGCCCCCCCCACCCCAAAGCACCTTGTCCCCATGTTGATGAGGACAAGGGCCTCTTCCCGACAACCCTGGCCGTTGGTTGTCGGGGGCTGCGGGCGGGGGGCTTATCGGAATCTGGGAGCCCCCTTTAATAAGGGGCCCCCCAGATCACGGCCCCACACCCTATGTGAATGAGTATGGGGTATTCACCTAAGGTGTAAAAGTGTAAATAAAAAAAACACACAATTTTTTAAAAATATTTTATTGCACTGCTTCGGGGGTCTTCTTCCGTCTTGGGGGGTCTTCTCGCTGGACTCCTCCGCTCTCTTCTGCTCTTTTACCTAGCTCTTTTACGAGCGGAGGAGCCTGGCTTTCTTCTTCGTTGTCGCCGCCGTCGTCAGGGGGTCTCGTTCTGCCTTCGGGGGTCTTCGGTGGTCTTCCGGGGTCTCTTCTGTTCTTGCCGCTGCAGTCGCCTTCTGCGCTGTCTTCTTCTTCCTCTTCTTCTTCCGATGTTGACTCGTCGCTCTCTCTGGCCGGAATGGCAGAGACGCGCGGTGTTGTGACTTATATAGGGACAAGGGGCGGGGTCACATGCTCATGTCGGATGGTGACCCCGCCCCCATATGATGTCACAGTCCCAGCATCCTCTGGGACTGTGACATCATAGGGGGCCGGATTCCGATAAGCCCCCGCCCGCAGACCACCAACGGCCAGGGTTGTCGGGAAGAGGCCCTTGTCCTCATCAACATGGGGACAAGGTGCTTTGGGGTGGGGGGGCCGCACAGCTCCCCTTTCCCCAGGGCACCCCCCCATGTTGAGGGCACGCGGCCTGGTACGGCTCAGGAGGGGGGGACGCTCGCTCATCCCCACCCCTTTCCTGGCCGGCCGGGCTGCGTGCTCGGATAAGGGTCTGAGATGGATTTGGGGGGACCCCCACGCCGTTTTTTCGGCATAGGGATTCCCCTTTAAATCCAGGCCAGGTGACGGGGCTAACACGGCGGCATTCACTGCCTTCGCTAGTCCCGTCTACCTGCAGTTACATTCTAAATGAACGGACTTTCCGATCGTGTGTCGGCAAGTCCGTTCATTTCCAAAAGTCCCGCAGACTTTTTTCCCGCGGATTGTCCGCCGGAAAAGTCCGGGCGTGTGTGGGCAAGTCCACACGCTCGGAAAGTCCGGCGGACCTCCACTGGAAAGTCCGGCGGTTTGTCCGCTGGACTAGGTCCGGCGGACAATCCCGCCGGAAAGTCAGAGCGTGTGTATGCCGCAAAAGCCTTAATAGAATAATGTATATTCCATATTTTAAACTATTCACACTTTGCTACAATGTAAAGTAGTGAGTGTACAGCTTGTATAAAACTGTAAATTTGCTGTCCCCACAAAATAATTCAACACACAGCCATTAATGTCTAAACCGCTGGCCCAAAGTGTCAATGTTTTGTGTGGCCATCATTGTTTTCCAGCACTGCCTTAACCTTCTTGGGCATGGAGTTCACTAGAACTTCACAGGTTGCCATTGGAGTCCTCTTCCACTCCTCAATGATGACTTTATGGAGCTGGTGGATGTTAGAGACCTTGCGCTCCTCCACCTTCTGTTTGAGGATGCCCTAAATATGCTCAATAGTGTCTAGGTCTGGAGACATGCTTGGCCAGTCCATCACCTTTACCCTAAGCTTCTATAGCAAGGCAGTGGTCATCTTGGAGGTGAGTTTGAAGGTCCTTATCATGTTGGAATACTGCCCTGCAGCCCAGTCTCTGAAGGGAGGGGATCATGCTCTGCTTCAGTATATCACAGTACATTTTGGCATTCATGGTTCCCTCAATGAACTGTAGCTCCCCTGTGCTGGCAGCACTTATGCAGCCCCAGACCATGACACTCCCACCACCATGCTTGACTGTAGCCTAGACTCAATTGTCTTTGTACTCCTCACCTGGTTGCCATCACACACGCTTGACACCATCTGAACCAAATAAGTTTATCTTGGTCTCATCAGACCAAACGACATGGTTTGAGTAATCCATGTCCTTAGTCTGCTTGTCTTCAGCAAACTGTTTGCAGGCTTTCTTGTGCATCATTTAGAAGAGGCTTCCTTCTGGGATGAAAGCCATGCAGACCAATTTTATGCAGTGTGCGGCATTTGGTCTGAGCACTGACAGGCAACCCCCCACCCCTTCAATCTCTGCAGCAATGCTGGCAGCACTCATACGTCTATTTCCCAAAGACAACCTCTGGATATGACACTGAGCATGTGCACTCAACTTTGGTCAACCATGGCGAGGCCTGTTCTGAGTGGAACCTGTCCTGTTAAACACCTGTATTGGCTTGCCAACCGTGCTGCAGCTCAGTTTCAGGGTCTTGGTATTCTTCTTATAGCCTAGGCCATCTTTGTGTAGAGCAACAATTCATTTTTTTCAGATCCTCAGAGAGTTATTTGCTATGAAGTGACCAGTATGAGAGAGTGAGAGCGATAACAAATTTAACACGTCTGCTCCCCATTCACACCTGAGATCTTATAACACTAACGAGTCACATGACACCGGGAGGGAAAATGGCTAATTGGGCCCAATTTGGACATTTTCACTTAGGGGGTGTACTCACTTTTGTTGCAAGCGGTTTAGACATTAATGGTTGTGTGTTGAGTTGTTTTGAGGGGACAGCAAATTTACACTGTTATACAAGCTGTACACTCACTACTTTACATTGTACCAAAGTGTCATTTCTTCAGTGTTGTCACATGAAAATATATTATA